>LR880971.1:802439677-802466617 GCA_904067115.1 Aegilops sharonensis | reverse complement strand
AATGATTCTGCATCTACTACTATTACTCCACACATCGACCGACTCCTGCCTGCATCTAGAGTATTAAGTTCATAAGAACAGAGTAACGCATTAAGAAAGATGACATGATGTAGAGGGATAAACTCATGCAATATGATATAAACACCATCTTTTTATCCTCGATAGCAATAATACAATACGTGCCTTGCTGCCCCTGCTGTCACTGGGAAAGGACACGGCAAGATTGAACCAAAGCTAAGCACTTCTCCCATGCAAGAAAGATCAATCTAGTAGGCCAAACCAAACTGATAATTCGAAGGGACTTGCAAAGATAACTTAATCACACATAAAAGAATTCAGAGGAGATTCAAATATTTCTCATAGATAAACTTGATCATAAACCCACAATTCATCGGATCTCGACAAACACACCGCAAAAGAGTTACATCGAATAGATCTCCAAGAAGATCAAGGAGAACTTTGTATTGAGATTCAAAGAGAGAGAAGAAGCAATCTAGCTAATAACTATGGACCCGAAGGTCTGTGGTAAACTACTCACAACTCATCGGAGAGGCCTTGGAGATGATGCAGAGGCCCTCCATGGTGGATTCCCCCTCCGGCGGAGCGCCGGCGACGGCTCCAAGATGGGATCTCGCGGATACAGAAGGTTGCGGCGGTGGAATTAGGTTTTGGTGGTCGCTTCTGATGGTTTCAGGGTACGGGTGTATATATAGGTGAAGGAGGTAGGTCGGTTGATGCTCGAGGGGCCCACGAGGGTGGGGGCGCCCTGTTGGGGAACGTAGTAATTTCAAAAAAATTCCTACGCACACGCAAGATCATGGTGATGCATAGCAACGAGAGGGGAGAGTGTGTCCACGTACCCTCGTAGACTGAAAGCGGAAGCGTTAGAACAACGCGGTTGATGTAGTCGCACGTCTTCACGGCCCGACCGATCAAGCACCGAAACTACGCCACCTCCGAGTTCTAGCACACGTTCAACTCGATGACGTTCCCTGTACTCTGATCCAGCAGAATGTCGGGGAAGAGTTCCGTCAGCACGAAGGCATGGTGACGATCTTGATGTTCTACCGTCGCAGGGCTTTGCCTAAGCACCACTACAATATTATCGAGGAGGACTATGGTGGAGGGGGGCACCGCACACGGCTAAGAGATCAAGAGATCAATTGTTGTGTTTATGGGGTGCCCCCTCCCCTGTATATAAAGGAGTGGAGGAGGGGGCCAGCCAAGGGGGTGGCGCGCCCTAGGGGGTAGTCCAACCCCCACCGTGAATAGGACTCCCCCCTTTCCTATTAGGAGAGGGAGAGGGAAGGAAGAGGAGGGAGGGAAGAAGGAAAGGGGGGCCGGCCACCGTCCCAATTCGGATTGGGCTTGGGGGGGGGGGGGCGCCCCCTCCTTTGCTCCTTTCCCCTCCTTTCCACTAAGGCCCAATAAGGCCCATATACCTCCCGGGGGGTTCCGATAACCTCCCGGAGCTCTCGTATTGTCCCAATCTCACCCGGAACCTTTCCGGTGTCCAAATATAGTCGTCCAATATATCGATCTTTATGTCTCGACCATTTCGAGACTCCTCGTCATGTCCGTGATCACATCCGGTACTCCGAACAATCTTTGGTACATCAAAACTCATAAACTCATAATAAAACTGTCAACAAAACCTTAAGCGTGCGGACCCTACGGGTTCGAGAACTATGTAGACATGACCGAGACACGTTTCCGGTCACTAACCAATAGCGGAACCTGGATGCTCATATTGGCTCCTACATATTCTACGAAGATCTTTATCGGTCAAACCGCATAACAACATACGTTGTTCCCTTTGTCATCGGTATGTTACTTGCCCGAGATTCGATCGTCAGTATCTTAATACCTAGTTCAAATTCGTTAGCGGCAAGTCTCTTTACTCGTATGTAATGCATCATTCCATAACTAACTCATTAGTTACATTGCTTGCAAGGCTTATAGTGATGTGCATTACCGAGAGGGCCCAGAGATACCTCTCCGACAATCAGAGTGACAAAACCTAATCTCAAAATACGCCAACTCAACATGTACCTTTGGAGACACCTGTAGAGCTCCTTTATAATCACCCAGTTGTGTTGTGACGTTTGGTAGCACACAAAGTGTTCCTCCGGAACGGGAGTTGCATAATCTCATAGTTGTAGGAACATGTATAAGTCATGAAGAAAGCAATAGCAACATACTAAACGATCAAGTGCTAAGCAAACGGAATGGGTCATGTCAATCACATCATTCTCCTAATGATGTGATCCCGTTAATCAAATGACAACTCATGTCTATGGTTAGGAAACATAACCATCTTTGATTAATGAGCTAGTCAAGTAGAGGCATACTAGTGACATTAAGTTTGTCTATGTATTCACACATGTATCATGTGTCCGGTTAATACAACTCTAGCATGAATAATAAACATTTATCATGATATGAGGAAATAAATAATAACTTTATTATTGCCTCTAGGGCATATTTCCTTCAGTCTCCCACTTGCACTAGAGTCAATAATCTAGATTACAAAGTAATGATTCTAACACCCATGGAGTCTTGGTGCTGATCATGTTTTGCTCGCGGAAGAGGCTTAGTCAACGGGTCTGCAACATTTAGATCCATATGTATCTTGCAAATCTCTATGTCTCCCACCTGAACTTGGTCCCGGATGGAATTGAAGTGTCTCTTGATGTGCTTGGTCCTTGTCGGTGTCAAAACCGGCGGTTCTCGGGTAAGGGGTCCCGAACTGTGCGTCTAAGGCGGATGGTAACAGGAGACAGGGGACACGATGTTTACCCAGGTTCGAGCCCTCTCTATGGAGGTAATACCCTACTTCCTGCTTGATTGATCTTGATAATAGGAGTATTACAAGAGTTGATCTACCACGAGATTGTAGAGGCTAAACCCTAGAAGCTAGCCTATGGTATGATTGTTGTATATGTCTATCGACTAGCCTGGCCTCAGTTTATATAATGCACCAGAGGCCTAGGATAACAAGAGTCCTAGCTGAATACGCCGGTGGGGGTGGAGTTCTTGTCTTGATCGCCAAGTCTTGCGGAATCTTCCGTGTATGCGGCAGCTGTCCGGACTGGCCCATGAGTATACGACCATGGGGGTCCTCGGCCCAATCTAACAGATCGGGAGATGACGTGGTGAGTACCCCCTAGTCCAGGACACCGTCAGTAGCCCCCTGAACCGGTCTTCAAGTTTAGGGACGCTCCTCGATTCTTCCGAACTGTTCTTCATCTTCAGTTGTCGGTCTTGAAAACTGGTTCAACAAATCTTCTCATCTTTGATCTTGAGGATCGCCGAAATGCATTCGACGAGTTTACACGTCGGGTATCCGAGGAGCCCCTTTAAATTTCCGGCCTTTATCAATGCCTTGTTATTTTTATGCCGCACCTCGGGTTTGAAGTTGTTCCCGGGCGGCAGCGTCCTCTTGCATCCGAGCTCCAACGCCGGACTGCATTCGAGGTACCTTTTGCAGCCGAGCACCAATGCCGGACTACTTCCCAGCTCTAACGCCGGAATGTATCCGAGCTCCAACGCCGGACTATGTATCCGAGCTCCAACGCCGGACTGTATCCGAGCTCCAACGCCGGACTATGTATCCGAGCTCCAACGCCGGACTGTATCCGAGGTGTCGTAAATCACCTTGGTTCAAAGAAGTTTGAAGGAGTTTAGCTGAGCTTAATGCCGGAAATGCCCTCTATGGAGCCAGCCACTAGCACCCGAGCTTTATGCCAGACTGCTTCCGAGGTGGTGCACCACCCCGAATGTGGGCCGATTTTTGTCAATATTTTTTATTGGTGCAATTTATTCTCTGCCGAGATACATAGCCAGTAGCCCTCAAGGTGGGTATCGGTCTAAAACCCGAGATGCACATGAAGGATGACATAAGACCGCTGATCCCCGTAGACGCTGAGACTCAGATTGATTTGCGAAATCGGTCTGAGGATTAAGTCCTAGCTCGGCAGAATACTTCGGGACACAAAAAGCGGCATGCTCAGTCCTCAAGACTCAGGTTGGGTGCGGCCGACCAACCTGAAGATCAAAATCTCCTCGGAGACTATATCACACTTAAAACTTTCTGCATTGGACAGGCAATGCAGTAGCCCCCGAGACACTGGTCGGGTGGCAACACCAGATCAGAGGATCGATGTGCCCCTTTAATATTTATAAATAATAAGCCCGAAGCCCAGTAGCCCCCGAGCCTTAATGTAGGCACGGGAGGCCGAATTAAGGATCGATATCCATAATAAAATCACAAATTATGTGTAATGACTCTATGTATCCAAGTACTTTACGTCATTAATGCTCGGATCCGCATTGTACAAAACTTTGTTGACCGACCATCGGCTTCCACCTCCTCGGCCAATAGCTGAGGAGTGTTTGTCCTACTTTATAAAGCCTTTATGAGGGCAAAGATTTACAACAAACAAGGCAATCTGACCATACGGTTTTATAAACAAAGGTACGCGAAGAGATATGTTATATTACTGTTTAACCGAAGAAATGTCTTCCAAAGAAAATAGTCCCGCTATCGGTTCCTTTCTTTGGGTTGTCATGCTAAGCATGATCATGAAACCTCAGCTCCAATGTAAGAGCAAAATATCAAGGAGTTAGTTTGGGAGGCCAGTTAATAGCCCCCGGTAGTGTTCGGCGATGGTCGAGGTCAAGCCGTAAACACTTCAGCCATTGTTATGATTGGCCCGTCGTTTAACACCGTCATCGGATCGCTGACCAGTTTACGCTTATTGTGACAGTCAGTTTTCGGCTTTCTTCACTGAGGTGCTTAACCATGTGAGCTGGAAGCACAATCGCAGTGGTTCTCCCTTTGCACACCTAACCGAACAAAGCGGAACGTAGGAGGCAAGCGCAGGAGCCGGGCAACCCAAGTATTGACCGAAGACACAATTCGAAACCGATGCATATATAGCAATATCCGAGAATGTTTTTGCCGAATCTCTAAAGGTGTCTGGCGTTGCACTACGAGACTTGTGCTGAAAACAAACAAATAGTTTAAAAGTGCCATAAGCTTGGAAAACCAAAAAAACGTCAGTAAAAACTTGACGTCCGAACAAGATCAAGTGTTCGGTGCCAATCCAAAAATTAGCCTTAGCAAAAGAAGTGCTTCTGTCGTGCTTTAACATGATACATCTTATATCAAGACTTCAAGCGGGTCAGCCTGCGGCTTCAACCTCCTATCCCGAGGGCGGAGTAATTCTCATTAGGCCAGTTTAGCAAACTAAACTCTAGCGGTTTTGAGAGAGAAATTAGGCTCCCCGGTTAGTGACCACACGCTCGTGTCGAAAAAAGGAGTGATATATAATAATAATAAAACTTTGCAACTAAGAAGAAGAACACTTATCATAAAACGGCTCATATAAATTTAAGAGCCCCCAAGTGACTTGGGTAAAAGAATGATTGCATGTACCGAAGTACTTATATGATATCTATGTTCAACCGAACTTTAAACGTGTCTTAACCGACCGTCGGCTTCTCCCTCTTCGGTCAAGGACCGAAAAGTGTTATATACTCCATCTGTCGAGAATATCGACAGTGTTTCCAATAACCAGGCAATCAGGCCATAAGGTTGTAACAGACAAAGCGCACTCAGGGAACTTAAAGTGTAAGAAGCATCTTCGAAGAAAATAGTACCCCTATCGATACCTTTCTTCGGTGCTCATCGTTATTATGAGACTTGTGCAATAGAATTTTTGTACTCATGAGTTCCGGTGTGTGCTGACCATCATTGAAAACTATAAGAGCGCTAGCTTTCAGCTTCACCAAATCTGAGGTCCGGCTCGGATGACCCGATCATGACAATCGTAGAGGTGCTTCCTTTACTCCCTAGCCGAACAATCGGGAACGTAGGGGTAAACACAGGAGCGAGGCAACCCAGCTTGCAAATCGCTTAAGTCAATATGGTGCATATTGTGGCGTAATTCACGAACAAGGAACGAAGCCGTACAAGTATAATCATATGCAAGAGGAAAAGCTTCATGAAGGAAGCCCCCAAATGAATTGGGTATTTGAATTTATGCGTCACAAACAAAGTTTGGAGAAGGAAATTTTTTACAAGCAACATTTTTCCAAAAAAGTATAATGCTTGGTCGAACCGAAAACAAGTTAGAAATTAAAGCTTTGAGCATGAAAGCGACTTAGCCGGTTAATGTGTTCGGTATTGATGACGCGATCCGAGCTTGATACGGGACAAGGTTCCATCCCCCAAGCCGGTCCCGAGGTGGCGGAGCGGAGAGCTCGACACGCCGAAGTGGTGACATAGCACGGTCAATGCAGACCGGCAGAGTGACGCCGAAGTCCCCGGATCATTTTCCTGTGCACAAAAAATGGCGCAAACCAGAGATAATAGTAATAATGATAATTAAAAAATTGTTGCATAATAAATAATTTATGCAAAGTGAGTAATAAAAGAAATATGGCCTGGCGCCAAGTCAATGTCGATGCTGGGCGTCGGCGTGATGCGGTAAAGGCGTGGCAAAGCCTGAATTCACAGGTCGGTCCGAGCTCCGGATGCGGCGTTCACCGGACTATGTACGGAAGCTGACCGAACCACCATGCGACTATCGTTAATGCGGCCACCATTTGATAGACCTGTGTACATATGATGGACAAACCAGAGTAGTAATTTTTGAGAAAAATGAACCCAAACAAGCAAAAAATACTGGGATTAATAGCACCTGGTTTATTTGTTGTAGCAATCCGAAGGAAGGTGGTTCCCAAAATTGGGACTCGATCCGCGCTCCCATTGCCTGATGGGCGATAAAACAACGGCATGGCAATGCTGGCAAAGGTTGGCTCGCCGAGGCAAAGCCCTCGGTCCAGCTAACGTGACGGAGCTGGTCGGCTAGCGACGCCGAAGTGTCCGGAGTAGGTTGATGAAGAGATGGCGAAGCCCCTGGTCCAGTCGAGATGTCGAAGCAGGTCGGCGTGACGGACACCAGCTTGAAGAAGCAATAGTGCGGCCCTGCCGATGCAGGTCGTGACGTGGTCGATGCCGGCTTGATGAAGCGACCGTGCGGCGATGCCGGTATGCCCGCTCCGTGTAATCCGTGGGGCAGCGAGGTTGGTGATGATTTATCCCTCGCGATGCCGGACTCTTATTCGGCTTGCCGAGATGATGATCCGAAGAAGTTGAGCTCGGCTTAACAAGTGACGACGTGTCTAGCGCAGGTCGGCAGCAGTGTAGCAATATTGCCGGACTGGTTTGACACCAGCATGATATTGAAGATCATGTTCAAAAGATTTTAAAGTTAGTGGGATGTGTTCGGGAACAAAACACAATACCCCATAAAAAACTTCCTTCAAAAGGAATGTCTGAAATCCCGTTCGTAAAAAGGACGAACTCGGGTCGGATTTGCTTTCGCGCAGAAAACAGATCTGAAAAGTGATGCACTAATCGGAAGGTTCCCGGAGTTTGGACGGTCGGACCGAGCTGAAATTTTGAGGGGTGGTAGATATAGGAATTCCGCAGTCTATCAACGGTTGGATCTTCCAAAGGAGGTCCGAGCTAGAAGCTGGACACCACGCCCCAAACTCGTCTAGATTCTCGTCCAGATTTGATAGGGCTCCGGTATATCGTAGATTGTCGGAGATTCCTCCATCGGAACTTGACGAAATTTAGCGTGGCTGTTTTAAACATTATTCCGCACTATTCCACCGAAGCAATCGTCAAACCGATGCTCGAGGAGGCGGTGACGGCGGATACAAGTTCGTTTTCCAGAAAAACAGCACGGTCGCCCGAGGGCAATGTTGACGTTGAGCCCCCGGGCTCCCTGGATGATTCCTCCATGATCTTGATAGAGATCGGAGCTGATGTTGATGAAGGCCCTCATCCGAACACGACGATCGAAGGTAGGGCGCAGTCCTTGGTCGAACCAAGGTGACCAGTTGAGCTAGTGACGAATATGCCGAAGTCGCAGTTGATCTGCAGGCGAGCCATCGACCTTTTGCCGAACACACAGCGGAACTCTCAATGAAAGCACCAATATCGGTGTCAAAACCGGCGGATCTCGGGTAGGGGGTCCCGAACTGTGCGTCTAAGGCGGATGGTAACAGGAGACAGGGGACACGATGTTTACCCAGGTTCAGGCCCTCTCTATGGAGGTAATACCCTACTTCCTGCTTGATTGATCCTGATGATATGAGTATTACAAGAGTTGATCTACCACGAGATCGTAGAGGCTAAACCCTAGAAGCTAGCCTATGGTATAATTGTTGTATATGTCTATCGACTAGCCTGGCCTCGGTTTATACAATGCACCAGAGGCCTAGGATAACAAGAGTCCTAGCGGAATACGCCGGTGGGGGAGGAGTCCTTCTCTTGATCGCCAAGTCTTGCGGAATCTTCCTTGTATGCGGTAGCTGTCCGGGCTGGCCCATGAGTATATGGCCATGGGGGTCCTCGGCCCAATCTAACAGATCAGGAGATGACGTGGTGAGTACCCCCTAGTCCAGGACACCGTCAGTCCTCTTGTGAAATCTGGATTTCCTTTGCTAAGGCAATTGCACCAGTATTGTCACAGAAGATCTTCATTGGTCCCGATGGACTAGGTATGACACCTAGATCGAAAATGAACTCCTTCATCCAGACTCCTTCATTTGCTGCTTCCGAAGCAGCTATGTACTCCGCTTCGCATGTAGATCCCGCCACGACGCTTTGTTTAGAACTGCACCAACTGACAGCTCCACCGTTCAATATAAACACGTATCTGGTTTGATTTAGAATCGTCTGGATCAATGTCAAAGCTTGCATCGACAGAACCATTGACGACTATCTCTTTGTCACCTACATAAGCGAGAAACATATCGTTAGTCCTTTTCAGGTATTTCAGGATATTCTTGACCGCTGTCCAGTGATCCACTCCTGGATTACTTTGGTACCTCCCTGCTAAACTTATTGCTAAGCATACATCAGGTCTGGTACACATCATTGCATACATGATAGAGCCTATGGCTGAAGCATAGGGAACATCTTTCATTTTCTCTCTATCTTCTGCTATGGTCGGGCATTGAGTCTGACTCAACTTCACACCTTGTAATACAGGTAAGAACCCTTTCTTTGCCTGATCCATTTTGAACTTTTTCGAAACTTTATCAAGGTATGTGCTTTGTGAAAGTCCTATTAAGCGTCTTGATCTATCTCTATAGATCTTGATGCCCAATATGTAAGCAGCTTCACCGAGGTCTTTCATTGAAAAAAATTTATTCAAGTATCCCTTTATGCTATCCAGAAATTATATATCATTTCCAATCAATAATATGTCGTCTACATATAATATCCGAAATGCTACAGAGCTCCCACTCACTTTCTTGTAAATACAGGCTTCTCCAAAAGTCTGTATAAAACCATATGCTTTGATCACACTATCAAAGCATTTATTCTAACTCCGAGAGGCTTGCACCAGTCCATAAATGGATCGTTGGAGCTTGCACACTTTGTTAGCACCTTTTGGATCGACAAAACCTTCCGGTTGCATCATATACAACTCTTCTTCTAGAAATCCATTCAGGAATGCAATTTTGACATCCATTTGCCATATTTCATAATCATAAAATGCGGCAATTGCTAACATGATTCGGACAGACTTAAGCATCGCTACGGGTGAGAAAGTCTCATCGTAGTCAACTCCTTGAACTTGTCGAAAACCTTTCGCAACAATTCGAGCTTTGTAGACAGTTACATTACCATCAGCGTCAGTCTTCTTCTTGAAGATCCATTTATTCTCGTCATCGGGCAAGTCAACCAAAGTCCATACTTTGTTCTCATACATGGATCCCATCTCAGATTTCATGGCCTCAAGCCATTTTGCGGAATCTGGGCTCATCATCGCTTCCTCATAGTTCATAGGTTCGCCATGGTCAAGTAACATGACTTCTAGAATAGGATTACCGTACCACTCTGGTGCGGATCTTACTCTGGTTGACCTATGAGGTTCAGTAGTAACTTGATCTGAAGTTTCATGATCAATATCATTAGCTTCCTCACTGATTGGTGTAGTCGTCACAGGAACCGGTTCATGTGATGAACTATTTTCCAATAAGGGAGCAGGTAGAGTTACCTCATCAAGTTCTACTTTCCTCCCACTCACTTCTTTCGAGAGAAACTCCTTCTCTAGAAAGGATCCGAATTTAGCAACAAAAATCTTGCCTTCAGATCTGTGATAGAAGGTGTACCCAATAGTCTCTTTTGGGTATCCTATGAAGACACATTTCTCTGATTTGGGTTCGAGCTTATCTGGTTGAAGTTTCTTCACATAAGCATCGCAGCCCCAAACTTTAAGAAACGACAACTTTGGTTTCTTGCCAAACCACAGTTCATAAGGCATCGTCTCAACGGATTTTGATGGTGCCCTATTTAACGTGAATGCGGCCGTCTCTAAAGCATAACCCCAAAACTATAGCGGTAAATCAGTAAGAGACATCATAGATCGCACCATATCTAGTAAAGTACGATTACGACGTTCGGACACACCATTTCTTTGTGGTGTTCCGGGTGGCGTGAGTTGCAAAACTATTCCGCATTGTTTCAAATGTAAACCAAACTCGTAACTCAAATATTCTCCTCCATGATCAGATCGTAGAAACTTTATTTTCTTGTTACGATGATTTTCCACTTCACTCTGAAATTCTTTGAACATTTCAAATGTTTCAGACTTGCATTGTTTCAAACGTAAACCAAACTCGTAACTCAAATATTCTCCTCCACGATCAGATCGTAGAAACTTTATTTTCTTGTTACGATGATTTTCCACTTCACTCTGAAATTCTTTGAACATTTCAAATGTTTCAGACTTGTGTTTCATCAAGTAGATATACCCATATCTGCTCAAATCATTTGTGAAGGTGAGAAAATAACGATACCCGCCGCGAGCCTCAACATTCATTGGACCACATACATCGGTATGCATGATTTCCAACAAATCAGTTGCTCGCTCCATAGTTCCGGAGAACGGCGTTTTAGTCAACTTGCCCATGAGGCACGGTTCGCAAGTACCAAGTGATTCATAATCAAGTGATTCCAGAAGTCCATCAGTATGGAGTTTCTTCATGCGTTTTACACCAATATGACCCAAACGGCAGTGCCACAAATAAGTTGCACTATCATTATCAACTCTGCATCTTTTGGCTTCAACATTATGAATATGTGTATCACTACTATCGAGATTTAATAAAAATAGACCACTCTTCAAGGGTGCATGACCACAAAAGATATTACTCATATAAATGAATAACCGTCTCGCATCAAATAAGATCCAGATATAATGTTCATGCTCAACGCTGGCACCAAATAACAATTATTCAGGTCTAAAACTAATCCCGAAGGTAGATGTAGAGGTAGCGTGCCGACCGCGATCACATCGACTTTGGAACCATTTCCCACGTGCATTGTCACCTCGTCCTTAGCCAATCTTCGCTTAATCTGTAGTCCCTGTTTCGAGTTGCATATATTAGCAATAGAACCAGTATCAAATGCCCAGGTGCTACTGCGAGCATTAGTAAGGTACACATCAATAACATGTATATCACATATACCTTTGTTCACCTTGCCATCCTTATCTGCCAAATACATGGGGCAGTTCCGCTTCCAGTGACCAGTCTGCTTGCAGTAGAAACACTCAGTCTCAGGCTTAGGTCCAGATTTGGGTTTCTTCTCTTGATCATCAACTTGTTTCCTGTTCTTCTTGAAGTTCCCCTTCTTCTTCCCTTTACCCTTTTTATTGAACTGGTGGTCTTATTGACCATCAACACTTGATGCTCCTTCTTGATTTCTACCTCCGCAGCTTTTAGCATTGCGAAGAGCTCGGGAATAGTCTTGTCCATCCCTTGCATATTATAGTTCATCACAAAGCTCTTGTAGCTTGGCGGCAGTGATTGAAGAATTATGTCAATGACACTATCATCAGGAATATTAACTCCCAGTTGAATCAAGTGATTATTATACCCAGACATTTTGAGTATATGTTCACTGACAGAACTATTCTCCTCCAGCTTGCAGCTATAGAACTTATTGGAGAATTCATATCTCTCAATCCGGGCATTTGCTTGTAATATTAACTTCAACTCCTGGAACATCTCATATGCTCCATGACGTTCAAAAAGTCGTTGAAGTCCCGGTTCTAAGCCATAAAGCATGGCACACTGAACAATCGAGTAGTCATCAGCTTTGCTCTGCCAGACGTTCTTAACATCGTCAGTTGCATCTGCAGCAGGCCTGGCACCCAGCGGTGCTTCCAGGACATAATTCTTCTGTGCAGCAATGAGGATAATCCTCAAGTTACAGACCCAGTCCGTGTAATTACTACCATCATCTTTCAACTTAGCTTTCTCAAGGAACACATTAAAATTCAACGGAACAACAACACGAGCCATCTATCTACAACAAACATAGACAAGCAAAATACTATCAGGTACTAAGGTCATGATAAATTAAGTTCAATTAATCATATTACTAAAGAACTCCCACTTAGACAGACATCTCTCTAGTCATCTAAGTGATTAGGTGATCCAAATCAACTAAACCATGTCCGATCATCACGTGAGATGGAGTAGTTTTCAATGGTGAACATCACTATGTTGATCATATCTACTATATGATTCATGTTCGACCTTTCGGTCTCCGTGTTCCGAGGCCATATCTGTATATGCTAGGCTCGTCAAGTTTAAGCTGAGTATTCCGCGTGTGCAACTGTTTTGCACCCGTTGTATTTGAACGTAGAGCCTATCACACCCGATCATCACGTGGTGTCTCAGCACGAAGAACTTTCGCAACGGTGCATACTCAGGGAGAACACTTCTGGATAATTAGTGAGAGATCATCTTAAAATGCTACCGTCAATCAAAGCAAGATAAGATGCATAAAGGATAAACATCACATGCAATCAATATAAGTGATATGATATGGCCATCATCATCTTTTGTTTGTGATCTCCATCTCCGAAGCACCGTCGTAATCACCATCGTCACCGGCGCGACACCTTGATCTCCATCGTAGCATCGTTGTCGTTTCGCCATCTATTGCTTCTACGACTATCGCTACCGCTTAGTGATAAAGTAAAGCAATTACAGGGCGCTTGCATTTCATACAATAAAGCGACAACCATATGGCTCCTACCAGTTGCCTATAACTCGGTTACAAAACATGATCATCTCATACAATAAAATATAGCATCACGTCCTGACCATATCACATCACAACATGCCCTGCAAAAACAAGTTAGACGTCCTCTACTTTGTTGTTGCAAATTTTACATGGCTGCTACGGGCTGAGCAAGAACCGTTTTTACCTACGCATCAAAACCACAACGATAGTTCGTCAAGTTAGTGCTATTTTAACCTTCTCAAGGACCGGACGTAGCCACACTCGGTTGAACTAAAGTTGGAGAACTGACACCCGCCAGCCACATGTGTGCAAAGCACGTCGGTAGAACCAGTCTCGCATAAGCGTACGCGTAATGTCGGTCCGGACCGCTTCATCCAACAATACCGCCGAACCAAAGTATGACATGCTGGTAAGTAGTACGACTTGTATCGCCCACAACCCACTTGTGTTCTACTCGTTCATATAACATCTACGCATAAAACCAGGCTCGGATGCCACTGTTGGGGAACGTAATAATTTCAAAAAAAATTCCTACACACACGCAAGATCATGGTGATGCATAGCAACGAGAGGGGAGAGTGTGTCCACGTACCCTCGTAGACCGAAAGAGGAAGCGTTAGAACAACATGGTTGATGTAGTCGTACGTCTTCACGGCCCGACCGATCAAGCACCGAAACTACGGCACCTCCGAGTTCTAGCACACGTTCAGCTCGATGATGTTCCCCGTACTCCGATCCAGCAGAATATCGGGAAGAGTCCCGTCAGCACGACGGCGTGGTGACGATCTTGATGTTCTACCATCGCAAGGCTTCGCCTAAGCACCGCTACAATATTATCGAGGAGGACTATGGTGGAGGGGGGAACCGCACACGGCTAAGAGATCAAGAGATCAATTGTTGTGTCTATGGGGTGCCCCCCCTCCCCCGTATATAAAGGAGTGGAGGAGGGGGCCGACCAAGGGGGGGTGGCGCGCCCTAGGGGGGGAGTCCAACCCCCACCGGGAGTAGGAGTCCCCCCTTTCCTATTAGGAGAGGGAGAGGGAAGGAAGGGGAGGGAGGGAAGAAGGAAAGGGGGGCCCGGCCCCCCTCCCAATTCGGATTGGGCTTGGGGGGGCCTCCTTTGCTCCTTTCCCCTCCTTTCCACTAAGGTCCAATAAGGCCCATATACCTCCCGGGGGGTTCCGATAACCTCCCGGGGGGTTCCGATAACCTCCCGGAGCTCCGGTATTGTCCCAATCTCACCCGGAACCTTTCCGGTGTCCAAATATAGTCATCCAATATATCGATCTTCATGGATCGACCATTTCGAGACTCCTTGTCATGTCCGTGATCACATCCGGTACTCCGAACAATCTTTGGTACATCAAAACTCATAAACTCATAGTAAAACTGTCAACGAAACCTTAAGCATGCGGACCCTACGGGTTTGAGAACTATGTAGACATGACCGAGACAAGTTTCCGGTCAATAACCAATAGCGGAACCTGGATGCTCATATTGGCTCCTATATATTCTACGAAGATCTTTATCGGTCAAACCGCATAACAACATATGTTGTTCCCTTTGTCATCGGTATGTTACTTGCCCGAGATTCGATCGTCGGTATCTTAATACCTAGTTCAATCTCGTTAGCGGCAAGTCTCTTTACTCGTTATGTAATGCATCATTCCGTAACTAACTCATTAGTTACATTGCTTGCAAGGATTATAGTGATGTGCATTACCAAGAGGGCCCAGAGATACCTCTCCGACAATCGGAGTGACAAAACCTAATCTCGAAATACGCCAACTCAACATGTACCTTTGGAGACACCTGTAGAGCTCCTTTATAATCACCCAGTTACGTTGTGATGTTTGGTAGCACACAAAGTGTTCCTCCGGTAAACGGGAGTTGCATAATCTCATAGTTGTAGGAACATGTATAAGTCATGAAGAAAGCAATAGCAACATACTAAACGATCAAGTGCTAAGCTAACGGAATGGGTCATGTCAATCACATCATTCTCCTAATGATGTGATCCCGTTAATAAAATGACAACTCATGTCTATGGTTAGGAAACATAACCATCTTTGATTAATGAGCTAGTCAAGTAGAGGCATACTAGTGACATTAAGTTTGTCTATGTACTCACACATGTATCATGTTTCCGGTTAATACAACTCTAGCATGAATAATAAACATTTATCATGATATGAGGAAATAAATAATAACTTTATTATTGCCTCTAGGGCATATTTCATTCACGCCCACCCCCATGGGGCGCGTCGGGCACCCTCGTGGCCACCTCGTTTGTTGCTTGACGTCCACTCCAAGTCTCCTGGTTGGCATTTGTTCCAAAAAGATCGCTCCCGAAGGTTTCATCCCGTTTGGACTCCGTTTGATATTCCTTTTCTTCGAAACACTGAAATAGGCAAAAAAGCAGCAAATTCGGGCTGGGCCTCCGGTTAGTAGGTTAGTCCCAAAAATGATATAAAAGTGTAAAGTAAAGCCCATAAACATCCAAAACAGGTAATATAATAGCATGGAACAATAAAAAATTATAGATACGTTGGAGACGTATCAAGCATCCCCAAACTTAATGCCTGCTGGTCCTCGAGTAGGTAAATGATAAAAACAGAATTTTTGATGTGGAATGCTACCTAGCATAATTCTTAAGGTAATTATCTTTATTGTGGCATGAATGTTCAGATCCAAATGATTGAAAATAAAAGTTCATATTGACATAAGAAATAGTAATACTTCAAGCATACTAACAAAGCAATCATGTCTTCTCAAAATATCATGGTATTAGAAGGTTCATCCCTACAAAATCATATAGTTTGGTCATGCTCCATTTTTGTCACACAAAAATGCTCTCATCTTGCACACCCCCGATGACAAGCCAAGCAATTGTTTCATACTTTAGCAATCTCAAACTTTTTTCAACTTTCACGCAATACATGAGCGTGAGCCATGGATATAGCACTATGGGTGGAATAGAATATGATGATGGAGGTTGTGTGGAGAAGACAAAAAGGGAGAAAGTCTCATATTGACAAGGATAATCAACGGGCTATGGAGATGCCCATCAATTGATGTCAACATGAGGAGTAGGGATTGCCATGCACGGATGCACTATAGCTATAAATATATAAAAGCTCAACAAAATAAACTAGTGGGTGTGCATCCAACTTGCTTGCTCAGAAGACCTAGGACATTTTGAGAAAACCCATCGTTGGAATATACAAGCCAAGTTCTATAATGAAAAATTCCCACTAGTATATGAAAGTGACAACAAATGAGACTCTCTATATGAAGAACATGATGCTACTTTGAAGCACAAGTGTGGAAAAGGATAGTAGCATTGTCCCCCTTTTTTTGGGCCTTTCTTTTTTTTATTTGGCCTTTTTTGGCCTTTATTTTTTTATTTGGCCTTTCTCTTTTTTTTATAAGGGACAATGCTCTAATAATGATGATCATCACACTTCTATTTATTTACAACTCATGAGTTACAACTCAAAACTAGAACAAGATATGACTCTATATGAATGCCTTCGGCGGTGTACCGGGATGGGCAACGAATCAAGAGTGACATGTATGAAAATTATGAAGGTGGCTTTGCCACAAATACGATGTCAACTACATGATCATGCAAGGCAATATAACAATGATGATGCATGTCATGATGAACGGAACGGTGGAAAGTTGCATAGCACTATATCTCGGAATGGCTATGGAAATGCCATAATAGGTAGGTATGGTGGCTGTTTTGAGAAAGATATAAGGAGGTTTATGTGTGATAGAGCGTATCGTATCACGGGGTTTGGATGCACCGACGAAGTTTGCACCAACTCTCCAGGTGAGAAAGGGCAATGCACGGTACCGAAGAGGCTAGCAATGATGGAAGGTGAGACTGCGTATAATCCATGGACTCAACATTAGTCATAAAGAACTCATATACTTATTGCAAAAATCTACAAGTCATCAAAAACAAAGCACTACGCGCATGCTCCTAGGGGGATAGATTGGTAGGAAAAGACCATCACTCGTCCCCGACCGCCACTCATAAGGATGACAATCTAAGAACAGCTCATGTTTCAAATTTGTTACACAACGGTTACCATACGTGCATGCTACGGGACTTGCCAACTTCAACACAAGTATTCTTTAAATTCACAATTACCCAACTAGCATGTCTCTAATATCACTACCTCCATATCTCAAAACAATTATCAAGCATCAAATTTATCATAGCATCCAATTCACTTTCTATGATAATTTTTATTATCACACCGTTAACTAGCAGTAGAAAGATTCAATTTATTTTTGAGTTAGCAGCAGAACCGAATTCATAGCACTAGAAGTCAATTATGTGAAAACAGGTATTACATACCAGCATCAACCCCGGAGGCCTGGACCACCAATTTAAGCTTCAGAGTATACGTTTGGATGAGTGGTCCTCCTTGTGAGCTGAAGAAACTAGGGCATTGAGTTGACAAAGAAACTGATGGTTTCATGGGAAGTAGTGAAAAATATTATTGCGTATCAGTAAAGCACCTTGTTTTGGTTGATGGCGAACCAGACGAATTCCCAGCGCACATGCTCCATTGATTAGCATGGCAGATACGAGAACAAAGACAGATCGTGCTACCCATCGTGCATCCAGAGCAGCCATGAATCAAGACTCCTTCGAGTTTGGCTTTGCCAGTAGGGACTAGGGAGTGCAGTTAGTGGAAATCCTGGACAGTTACACCAAGTTCACAAGTCAATGTCATGCAAATCTAAAGGACAACACATGACACAGGCAATTAACACTTTTGACTGAAAGAATGCCCAGCTGACCTTTGTGGGGTTGCTGCTTTAGAAAATAAAGACAGATGCTTCCATTGCTGTTATTGTTTGGATCAAGGAGCTATGCCTCAGTGCAAAACTGACAACCACAAGAGCTCAGCGGTCACCATTGGTTGCAATTGTCCTGCAGAATCTGAGTAATGAAGTAATCAAGGTCAAAAAATGGACAAGGTACAAGAAATGATGAATGTATATGCACAGTCACGCTAACCACAAGAGCTCACCAGTCACCGTTGGTTGCAATTTGTGCTGCAGAATCTTAGTAACTAAGTAGTTCAACTCACAAAAATGGACAAGGTTGAGGAAATGATGAATGTATATGCGCAGTCACAATTTTGAGTTGGTTATAAATACGGTCTCAGACCGTGGAGCGCAGTACGTAAGGGAGGAGGCCTGGTTCGCCCCTCAGGAAGAAGCGGGCCACAGCAAGGGCGTCATTCCTCCTTATGGACTGAAGACAAATAAAAAACTGAATTAAGACAATGATGATCTCATGGGATGAAAAATCAATTACTGTTGCATAAACTGAATTAAAGCACCTTAATTTGCTTAATGGTGGACCTGCTGACCGAATTTCCAGTGTAAATGCTCTATCTATACTTCGCAAACAAGAGACGGGCAGATGGTGCCACCTCCGTACGTCCAGAGCAGTCTTAGTCATGCATTCTTAGGGTTTTGGTCGGCAAATTGAGGGGAAAACCTGGACGATTATACCAAGTTCACAAGTCAAGTCAATGCGAGTCCAAGAATCGAGCCGATGGCACGGGGGATAGCCACATCAATTCTTAAGGGAAAAAATGACCAACTGACCTTCAGAATTGTGGTCAATGCAGCTGCTTCAGAATTTTTTTGAACACACAGCTGCTTCGGAATTGTGGTCAATGCAGGCTTCAGAATTGTGGTCATTGCAACTGCTTCAGAATACACGACTGGTTGCAATTGTTCTGAATGCAAAGCCACTAACTGCGAGAATCCACCATTGACTGCAATTGTCTGCAGAATAAGAGTGAAATACTTGTGGTCAGAAAACAGAGATGGTAGATCAACCCACGAGTATAGATGCTCTGTGAGCCAGAGAAAATCTCATTACTTTCAGTTTCTTAGACTGACCAATACTATGAACGGATCATCATCTTTCTTTAATATTGTATATGAAGCCTACAGGAAGGACCTCCTAAACAATAGGATGAATGATGCTTTAGATATTTACCATTTAGGTAATGATTCTCCACCCAGCTGGGGCCGTCCGCATCGCTAGTGATTCTAGTAGTGCAGATTGTTAGTATCGTGGAACACAAGCCATCCAATCACTAGGAAGCCCTCTATGACTGCACAAATGATTTGACCAACGAGCCATTGAAATTTAAGGACTTAACCTGCAATGTTCTGCAATGAGTCAATAAAATCATATTTCACACCTGAAGAAAATCTTACAGTGGACAAAGATAGTGTCTAGTACCTCCTTTCTTATTTGATATTGCAAACTAAAGACCAACAAAAAACAAACGCCATATAGTATGTGTCACGATTTTCATTGGATCGACCACGAACACGTCTACATGTTCAGCATGTTCCTGAGAGAAGGAAGATCATAAACAGAACATTCTTTTGTGGACAAAGCCTGCGACATTGTTGGAATGGTCAGAAGAAGGCTACTAACGGAATGGTTGTTTCATCGAAGAAGACAAAGGCACAATCTGAGAATGGAGAGTTGGTTGCCACATAAGCTGCAATGTCCAGAATGTGGAGGTTAGGATCATACTTCTCTTTTTATTTGATATTGTTGCAATGTCGGAATGGTCAGAAACCTACCATCAGAAGTGTTGTTCCTTTCCAGATGAGGCACAGTTTGCAGAATGAAATCATCATGCTAACAACAGAACGATTAAACCTGTTGTCACATGATCCATTATTCAGGTCTGCTTATTGTTCTGAAAAAGTAAAGATTGCAGAGAGTATTACTTCAGTATTCCAGCTAGCGAATTCCTACTCGATGGCATTTCACAAAAGGGAAATCATGCAAATTAGCTTTGCAGAAATAAACCTTGCAGCCTCTTGTATCTAGTCTGGCACCTGCACTGGTTCCCTTCCTTGCATTCGTACTCATGGAAAGGGCGGCAGACAGGGAAGGCACACTCAATGCCTACAGCGTCGCCACATATTTGGAGACCTGCTGTCCGCTCACGCCCTTTGCCTGCTGTTTACCCTGCATCGCATCAGTTAGATAAAAGAAGGTCAGCACACACCTATACATACAAACAAAATTACACCATACACAATCAAGCAGCAGGAATTGACCATCTGTTTTAGTGTCCTGAAAATTGCCTTTCTAAGATACATAGCATAATTCAAGTGTTGTGTAGGATGAAATCTGCATCCTGTATCTGTAGACAGCATATGAACCAAGCTAATAGATGAGAGGGAAATCATGCGGGTTGAGCAAGCACATGCAGTAAAGCTCGTCTGACTTGCATTGTTTTGGCATTTCTAATCAGTAACAACCATGAACCGACAAATGAGGGAAATCTACGAGGCCAGCGCAGCAGAAATTCATAAGGATTCAGGGGAATGCCAAGCTGCTGCACCTCCTAACATGGCGACCTAGATCCACCGACGCGTGCGCACGAACAGCTCAAAGGAATGGTACCGACGACAAATTAAGGCGGGGGAGAGACAGAGAGAGAGAGATGTGTGTACCAGGGTCGGGAGGCGGATCTCGACCAGCTCACTGCGATTTTGCGACCCTGCGACCATCCCCGCCGGCCGCCATAGTTCCGCTCCACCGCCGCCCGCGCGCGCAACCGGCGGCGATGGTCAAGAGAGAGAGAGAGAGAGAGAGAGATAGAGAGAGAGAGAGAGAGAGAGAGAGAGAGAGAGAGAGAGAGAGAGAGAGAGAGATGGTGGAGGGGAGCAGGGAAACCCCGAGATCCGCGAGAGAGCGGCGAAGATTCCCGCCATTCGCAGATCCCCCGTGCGCGAGCACTCTCTCTCTGCTCCTTCCTAGTTTAGCACCATATCTCTGCAATTGAAACATGGTAGCCCGTAAGATCTCAGAAGCATATGAAAGGGGAGTCATCACCTCAAATCATCAAATTAAGAATGGTGAGGGTGGGTTACGTACCTAGTACATCAAACCATGGGTCACTTTCTTTCAGTTTTCTGGCTTGCTCCATTACCTCAGGACTAGAATTCCATACATGCAGCTTTTCCAGTGAAGCGGGGAGGCCCTCCTTGGGCGGCAGGCATTGCATTTTCTCACAGTCCGTGATCCCTAGTATCTTGAGAGAAGAAAGACCACGTAACCCTTGAGGGAGGGACTGCAGATTCTTGCAATTTTCAAATTCAAGATGTTTGAGGGAGGTGAGGAGCTGCAGTGCTTGCTCTTTCTCTTCCGTGAAGGTTGTCGCCCACTGATCATAACCGAACTTCAATTTGTGGAGGCTTGCGGCAAGGTGGCTGCAGATGGGAGCAGTAAGAACTGCCGAGATGCTATCCACCTCTAATACTTCCAACTGGAATGAGCCTGCATGCATTAATTCGCTCCTTGCAATCTCTGAGAGCAGATCCCCTACTATAGAGATGTTCCCTTGTTGCTCATGCCTAGAAACTATGACCAGGTTTTTGAGGTTGACTGTGATGATAGGATTGAACCCATTCATTGTTAATTCGTCACAACTTGTTAGGCTTAGACTGGTGAGAGACGTGAGGTTTGAGAGCAGACCCATCGACTGTATGCTTGAGTCTGAGGAAATATCAAGTTCCTTGAGGGAAGCAGGGAAAGGCTTGATGGCAAGGGCTCCTCCACCTACTTCTTCCATGGGCCACCAAGAGAAAATCTTGCCACAAGCATATCTCGTAAATGATTGGAGCATCTTGAGTACCGAAAGTCCTCCATCCTCCACAGGCAGAAATTCAAGGCTCTTACACTCGGTTAAGGTAAGCTGGGAAAGAGCTGGGAAACGTTTCAAAGCATTTGAAAATAATTCTCCAGTAATACATAAACCATCTATGTAAAGATTCTGAACAGAATGGAGAACAACACTATCATCCAGTTCTGCAGAAAACATGTCGTCGCATTCTTGAAACTGTGTACTTCTCAGGGAGTTTAACTTGTTGAGGTTTGAAAACGAAATGTGTGACCCACCATTAATACGCATATCCTCTA
Organism: Aegilops sharonensis; assembly: GCA_904067115.1. NCBI lineage: Eukaryota > Viridiplantae > Streptophyta > Magnoliopsida > Poales > Poaceae > Aegilops > Aegilops sharonensis. The sequence continues at coordinate 802,444,493 of LR880971.1, read as the reverse complement.
CTTCATCCAAATTGTGGAAGGCCAAACCACCATCATAGTGTTCAATAAGGAAAGTCTTCTTTCTTTCCAATACTAGATATGACATATCATTGTACAGGCACATATCTGATAGTGTGGAGGTATGAGGCATGGGTGGAAACTGAGACAACTTGGGGCAGTGTCCAATATGAAGACTGAACAAGCTGGTAAATAGGTCAGAGTACTCCAAGAAGGGAAACGAGCAGAGAGAGGGACAATCTTCAAGTGTGATACTTTCAAGCACTGAAAAGAGATGGCTATTGGGCTCCCCAACCCACTCCACAAGTTCTGGCATGCCCACCAAATTAAGTGTCTTCAGGTGTGTGAATCTTCTTCCTGTAACAGTACTAAAGCCAAGCCTCAACACACGCATTCCAGAAATACGCTTCAATGTGAGCTTGGTGAGGTGTGGTAGCTGCTCAAAAGCTGGAAGAGTGACCCAAGATAGACCCTCTAGATGGAGAGACTCCAACCTATTTGTGCTCAAGTCATCACACAACCATCTGGGACAATTGGCAACCCTAGCATTAGTAATGCTAAGCACCCTAAGATCAGGATGTGGTTGAAGACCTTCAAGGACATCATCATCTAGAGTATTGTGATCTGAACCCCAAACTAATCTCAGATTTTTCAGATTTCTTTTATTTTTCAGTTTGGCAGCAATCGCTTCTCCTTTGGACGCCACAGTTTCAAGATTACATATGCATAGTTCTCCTCCCAGCTCTCCCAAATCCCCCAGCTGACTTATTTCAAATCCAACACCCTCCTTCTTAACAATGAACTCTTTTAGCTCATGTAAGCACTTCATCTTTCCAACCTCAGGAATATTGGAATGGAGTTCTTTAGAAGAGAAAAAATGGCGTAAATTTATAAGGCGACTAAAGTTTTTGGGCAAATTTTCACTACCACGCCAGAGATTGAGGTCCAGAAATTTCAAGTGGTAAAATCTAGACAATGTGCTCGGTAAAGTCATTTCTTCTAAGGGGTCGGGCGAACTAATTTCAAGGTATTGGAGGTGGATAAGATTTGAGAAGTTTTTGGGCAAAGATTCCATAGTGTTAATTGGTATAAAAAGAATTCGAAGACCTTTGATTTCTTCAAATACATCTTTAAAAATATTAGCTATTCTTGCATTAGGTGACCCAAAAATCATCAAAGTCCGCAAATTACCAACGTCTATTCTATCCTTCAGTTTACCCATTTCTTCTTCAAAACTTTCACCGCATATATCTTCTATAGTGATTGATAAGTGCCTAACAGATTGTGGGATGTTGTCCGCACTAAAACTTGAACACCTTATATTGACACATTCTTGTGATGAAACATTCCGTGATAATTCATGCAATAAATCATGCATCACGTAGTATTGCCCATCATAACTATTAACTCTCTTGATGAGGAAACCCATTTCTACTAGTTCTTCTAAGTAATTCTTATCATGTTTGCAACTAGAGTTTTTATCGTGTTGGCAACTAGAGTCCAATATGCCTATCGCGGTCCAAAAGCTAGTAGTTTGTAAATTATAAAACTTGTAATCTTCCGGGAAGAGGGCACAATATGAAAAACGTTTTTTTAGAAAGAAAGGAAGGTAATCGTAGCTAATTTTTAGAGATGGTAAAATATCATCAGTATTTTTTGCATTTTGCCACTCATCCTTTTCAAGAACTTCAATCCAATATTCCCGGGAAATGTTTTTCCTCAATAAACGACCAACTGTATTGGCGGCTAGGGGCGAACCCTTTAGTTTCTTTGCAATATCCTTTGCAACATCAATTAACTCATCTTCATAATGCCGAGGTTTGCTATGAACAAATATGCATGCTTCAAATAATTTGAAAAATTCATCACCTTCCAAACCATGCAGTTCTACTGGATCAGTTGTTTTCACCATTTGTACTACCAATGGAAACCGAGTTGTAACAAGAACCATGCTTCCCTTAATTCCCCCCTGTTTGAATGGAACTAACAGGTTGTTCCAATGACTTTCATTGTTGCATGTCCAAATGTCATCCAAGACAATTAAAAACCTTTTGGACTTCAGTCTTTCTATAATTGAATTCTGAAGCTGGTTTAAACTGGCTGTTTCAACTCTACATTTGTATTTTTCATTTTCAATTGCTGGTATGCACCCTAGGATCTGCCGGGTGAGGTTTGTCACATCAAAACCAGTTGAGACACATACCCAGACCCTAACATTGAAGTACTCCTCAACCCTTTTCTCATTATACAAGTGTTGGGTGAAGGTTGTCTTTCCCATGCCCCCAGGGCCAACAAAAGGCAGAACAGAAAGGGTTTCACCAAGATATGTGGTACCAGTGAGCGCACTTATAGTTTGCTCAAAGATAACACCCCTCCCATACAGTTTATCCTGTGCAGCTACTGAACTCGTGGGAGGCCTTTTGTGGGTGATAGGTGTGCTTGTTGCAGTGTTACTGTGGTTTGGAATTTGGAGCAAGACAGAGACAGGTCCACACATGGAGTTCAATTCCTCTACTGCCGACCTGATTCTATTGGACATATCCACTCTGTCAAAAGACAACTTATGAACAGGCCCACCATCATTGCCATTACCAGACCTTGTTGCATTTTGTGGGTTACTAGTGACAACAGCAACCGAAGAATCACCATCTTGAGTATGCGAGCAAGAAAAGCATGGAATCCAGTTACCGATGGTGTGGCGAGCAGCATGACGGACATGAAGGGCAGGGCCCTGGACCCCACCGCCGAGGTCCGCGGCAGCCTCCTTGGTGCCGTCGAGCTGGTCCTGGATCATGAAGTAGTGGAGCTCATCGAGCATGTCCTCAGCCTCGTCGGCCTTCTTGCTCAGGTTCTCCAGCAACCCATGGAAGCCAGGGTTGTTGCTGAGGTCCCTTCCCACGGATGCCTGGAGCAGCGCTTGTGTGAGCATGAGCTTTTGCTTGATGTCGTGGAAGTTGAGGTCCAGCTCTTTGCTGGAAACGTACGCAGCCACCAGGTCATCGGACAGCTTCTTGAGCACCTTGCCCAGAAGCCAGCTGGCCGCACCGACGGCCGTCTCCATCTCAGGATGGCCCCGAGCGTGGGCCGGCGTTGGTCTGTGTGGTGGGAGTTTTGTGTGTGTTTTGGGCAGAAAGGTAGCAGTGTGAGCGCATCTTGGAGGAGCCTCGATGGCTCGTTTTATAGCTGCTCCAGGCCAAGGGTAGGTTCCACTCAATACGGTATTTCTAGTGCAACAAAAATATTCGGACTTGTTTGCCTCTTGAACAATTCGCAAGGTAATCATCTAGGAAGAAGATTCTCTAAATTAAATTAAGAGCGGTGTAGTTACACCTCACATGGGGATCAAGCTGGAGTTTACCAGATGAGCCGATACATCGGCGACGAATTAGCCACCGTCGTGCACCCATGCATTACGGAAGCATCCCAGAAGAAGATTCTCTCCAAGTATATTATGAGCAGCATATGTAGTTACTTACATCTCACGTGTGGATCCAAGGTTTATTCCTTTAATCCAAGTGTATAATAATAACTACTGTTAATTCAAACTTGGTAGACGAGCCTGCAACATTGATCAAAGAGGAGCCTAAGTTAATTAGCCAGCCCAGATGCTAGTGGTGACTGGCTTCAGTCATAAAGGATGGATGCAATCTTTCGATCGATCCAATCGGTGGCAGTGGCGACCAAGCAAAGTCAATTGTACGATTGATTGGCTGTTCAATGAAGCAGGAAGCATCCAATTAAAGAGCCATCTTACCTCCGGTGGTTTCTGTAAACTGAATTCTACATTGATAAGTAGTATAAGATCCAGACTTGGCCGACGGGTCAGCATGTGATGGAGGGTGCGAAGAGGAGCATGTGATCCTGACTAGATTCAATAAGAAAAAGAAAGGATGCTGCACTGCGTGTTTGTACTTGTTGGATCGGTGAGGACTGGGGACCTAGCAAAGTCAATGGTACCGTTGCTTGGCTGTGTGCTCAAGGAGAGGAAGCATCCAAGAGAATGGCCGACTCCCTCCTGATGTTTCTTTGATCGTGACTCAGCTAGCTTCAATCAATTGGAAAGAGAAAGGATGCTGCTAAACTGCGTTGTCTGTCTTAATTTTAAGTTGTGAGACATGGGTGACATGGTGCCGGAGGTAAGCAGGGTGACGTCGAGCAAATTCATCTCTGATGTTCATACCCTATTGCCTTCCTTCAGTAACTGTGCGCTAGCTGCTGCAAGTTTTCAGAGAGTGACTCAAATGAACTTCAGACTAGCCTTAATAATATATAGTTCATGACGCACAGGGGAATTAACCTAGTGAAAAAAATCCCCCTTGCCAAGCGCGTCGTCCCCGCGCGGGCGACCCGGGAGGCGGCGCCACACCCGCCTCCGGCACCCCTCTCCACCCTCCCCTCGCCTCCGCCGCCGGCCGGAGCCGCCGGGGCAAAGCCCCTTGCGGTGGCTGGCGGCGGGGCACCATCTCCCCTCTCCCCTAGGTGGTGGTGGGCACAAGACATCCTGCCTGGGCAGAGGCATCGGGCGGACGTGGGGCCTGGCGGCGTGGTGACGGGTGTTGCGCGACATTGGTGGGGCAACAACTTGAGGCGCGGCGACTGCGTCCCGGGGCGGTGGCCAGGTTCTAGATCTGGTGTCCGGTGCCTCGGGTGCTTCTGGCGGGCCCCCTCGTCGGTTGGCATGCTGCTTTCCGGCCGGCGGCGTGGGAGGACACGCCTGCTCGTGACGATCGGATCTGGCCGGCAGGCGGCGCGGGCCAAGGCAGCTTTGGCCGGAGGTTTGTTGCTCTACCCCCGGCGGCTGTGGGGGTGCTATAACTTG
>LR880971.1:802428698-802439368 GCA_904067115.1 Aegilops sharonensis | reverse complement strand
GGGGGGGGTATGGCCTCGGCTGAGCAGGGAGCTGGTGTGTGTCTAGGTGGGTTACGGCGGCATGGTGTCAGGGTTCTGCAGACAGTGTAGGTTGGTGGTGCTGGCCTCCTTCCCCTAGATGTGTACCGACAATGCTCGGGGTTGGGCGGGCGCCGGTGGTGCCGGCTGGACGCATAATGGGGGAGGTCCAGATCTAGGGTTCATGCTTGGGCAGGCCAGTTCGCGGACCGGGGCGGATCAGAGCCTGTGCTTCGGGTAGGTCTGGTCATGTGTGGCCTAGGATTTGCTCGCGGGTGATGCTCGTGCTCTCCGCGGGTAAGGTGATCAATGGTGGTGGTCGTATATCGTGGCTTTGGTAAGCGGATCGGCACCAAGGCCACCGACATGGCATCATGCGAACTCGCCTAGGCCAGGGCTTGGGGCTTGTTCAGCTTGGGGTTTGTTTGCCGATGGCTGTCGATAGTCACGGAGTCGTGTCACCCCTAATCCACCAGGATTGGCTAGGGACCCAGGCGTGGGTGCTTCCTACGGTGGAGGCGCCTACCCAGACTTGGTGACTGATGCCAGGCCAGGAGTAGATGTTATGCCTCTACTCCTCCTATTGTGGTTGAGTGCATGGCGAAGTGAGCGAAGCACGATGTCTGGTAGCAGGGATGCCAGGGCGGCGGCCCCGGATGGTGGTTCTCTTTTCGGATTGTGTGGACAACGAAACGTGCTATGAAGGGTGGCTCAAGTGCGCTCGCTTCCCTCGCAGGGGGCCGCCTGATCCGGATATGGGATCTGACCTCGTCACGCTCGACCTGGCAGCCTCTTGGTGACACGCATGAGCTGCCGAGCGAAAGCTCCGCGCCTCGGCGCCGACGACAGTGACACATGTGGGTACCGCGCTCTTCTTGAAGACGTCGTCATGGTTCTTCTCTCCATGTCAGGGCCCCAGGGGAAAACCTTTGTCCACTGTGGACTCCGCAGCAGCGAAGCTCGACGCTGTTTTCCCTCTTGAGGGCATTGTCGTGGAGTTTAGTTGTACTAGGTCAATGCGTGTTCGTGTGTTTAGATCTCCTGTGTCTTTGTTGGTATCTTAGTCGTGTGTTATACTTGATCCAAGTATCCTAGGATCGGCTTTGTAAGAGGGCCACCTCACCATCTTGTATCGTTTGGCCGTGTACTTTGCTTGGTTGTTGCTTTATATATAAAGCGGGGCGAAAGCCTGTTTCGAGATATATATAGTTCATCAATGCAAATCACTTTTATGATTTACTACTATCTTCTGGTATAGAGGTGACATCCGTACATCTTGATCCAGATAGAGTTTGGCATACAAGGACTTCGTGTTTTAGAGAATGGTCGATCGATGAGTCGTTCGGTAATAACTAAGCAAAGTGAATGGTACCGTTGCTTGGATGTGCACTCAAGGAGGAAGCATCCAATTAAGCTAGGGGCCAGCGAGCCCCGGCAGTTTCTTTAATCTGAGTCGTACTACTGATTTATTGGATCCAGAATTGGTCGACGAGCCGGCATGTGATGGAAGGTGTGGGAAGAGGAGCTGTAATTAGCCAGCTGCTAAGCTTGTGAAAAATAAAGCATGCTACTAAACTGCATTGTTGCTCTTATTTTTAATTTTGCAGACATGGGTGACAATACATGCATGGTGCAGGAGGTAAGCAGGGTGACCTTCCCTTCCTCATCGTGAACACAACTATCACACGACTAATTAAATTAAATTGAGAAAGAAAAGGTTATTGGGTTAGATCATCTTCAACATACGCCTAAAAATATTCGCCGTGTCAAACAAAACTGTCATTTGTTATATTTTGAGCCCTAAATTTTTGTATGTATTTTGAAAAATAATAAAGGCAGCTCCAGCAGATGCCCTACCTCTGTATGATGTCAAAATAATTTGCTACTGTTTTAAAATTTTGCTACAAATGCTGCAAAATTGTAGCACCTCGGCTGCCTAAAACCAAAATGTTGTGCCGAGAACCCAACCATCGCGAAGACTTCCCCTCAGCTGACCGTCGCCACCCCACGCCAATTCCGGCCGGTTCTCACCGCCACACGTCGTCACCGTGACTTTGCCGGCCTCCCCCATCCATATCGTCAATCTGCTGCTCGGGACGTCACCGCAACCCCCGTCGAATCTCGAGACACCGCCAACTAATTCCTTAGATTGTAGTCATTCTCCGGCCCTCCGCCACCCAATATGGTCGCCACGACACCATCATGACCCACTGACGATGATTAGCTACCGACACGATCAACGGCGAAAGAATGGTAGGAGAGAAGGTTTTTGGGCACCGGGAAAGCTTTTCATGTAACAGGTGTCCTAGGGTGGGGATTCGAAAGTTCGAAGGCACAACTAAGGATCAGTTGAGAGACTCTCGAGTTAATGGTTAACTCATGTACCTAGCTTGCACTACAAATCGTGACATCACGTTTGTTGTGAGCAAACTGAGGCAGTTTGTTCCCAATCCGGGCGATGGACATTGGCATGATACTAAAAAAGTAATGTGCTATCTGAAAGGTACCACGGGTCTTGGACTTGACTATATGAGATACCTGCTCGAAGGATATTGTGATGCAAATTGAATTTTTGATGTTGATGAGATGAAGGTCATAAGTGGATATGTGTTTCCTCTTGGAAGTGGAATTGTTTCATGGAAGTCTAACAAGCAGACTATCTTAACAAAGTAGACAATGAAGGCAGAACTCACAACATTAGACATATCTTGTACCAAAGCAGGATGGCTTCATGGGCTGTTGATGGACTTGCCAGTGGTTGAAAAGCCAATTCTGGCCATCATTATGAAATGAGACAAGCAGACAGTTATTGTCAAGGCAAAGAGTCTAAAAGACAAAATACAATTCACAAAGGATATAAGGAGGAGATTAAAGTCTGTCGGGCATTTAAGAAACTCCGGAGTAATAACATTCGATTAGTTGGCTAAAAACATGGCAGATCCCTTTACAAAGGGCTATCACGTGTTGTGATAGAAAATGCATCGAGGGAGATGAGTATGAGACCCACATGAGTTGTTATGGTGGTAACCCATCTACGTGATCGGAGATCCCGTGAAATAGGACTTGGGGAAAACAAGCTACTGGTTAACTGAGGAAAGTAACCTTATTAACCCACTGCGTTGGAGGTTCAATACTATCGTAATCTGTAAGGAAGGTTAATGATTGTCTTAATGTGTTCTGAGACTTCTACAAGCAAGATGCTATCCTACAGAGCAATCTTTGAAAGAACATACCTATATGAGCCTGACTGCTAATCACTATCTATGAGATAGGCTGGTCTGTAGTAAGCTCATGAATAGGCCAGGGGTGTAACTAATATGCTCCACCCGTGGGGTTAGCCTTCGGAAGCTTAGTACCGTTAAGACAATGGGTGAAACGTGTTTACACCAAACTGACAATTTGAGGCATATTCCATTGTTCAGTTGTGTGGATGAGTGTAGATTTTGGCTCTATATGGATGTTCCACCTTAAGTAGTCACCCGAAAATACTAGTATATCAAAACAACGTTTAGAACAAAGGACAACACTATGGACCTTTGGGGTCTGGTGGAGAATTGTTGAAATATAGCGTGGGCTTTAGGCCCATGAAACAATTTCAGAAAAATATTTAAAGGCCCACGTAGGTGTCATGACATAAAGAGGTGGTTGGAAATTTAGTACCACCCCGAAAGGGGAAGAAGTTTTGGCCACCCTTAAAAGTGATTCTCTGTCACCAGCTATTGGACCTTGAAATGAGGAGTCATTCTAGCATGTCCTCCTTTGTTGCCCGCCTCACCATGCCACGTAACGCCCAGTCTACCCGCATGTCACGTTCCGTGATTGATCCGGGCCGAGCTCAGACCTATGCCATGTATGCACTTAATTTTTGTCAGTCCAAAACAGATAATTAACTTATAATTAATTATGAGTCATTAATGGATGTACCACGAATCTAAGATGTCGGTTTGTTGGTCTAGCCCATGTCTCCTTCCACATCCGACTATATATTGGAGGTGTCGATAACCATAGCCGCCATTAGGGATGGCAATGGTTACCTATTACACACGCACCCGGCAGCTAAAAACTCCATTGAGATAAGGGTATGGGATAAAAACTTACCCATGCGTATATAAATAGGGAAATTTTAAACCCATCGGGCACAACGGGTATGGCATGCGATAGTATAACTCATACCCATATAACCATATATGCTTGTATCCGTAATTCCGTACAATATCTCACAAGTACGACCCAATAACCTGTACACTTTGTCATGCTTCATGAACTTAAAAGTATGACTAATTGGCAGATTCTATTAATGATTGTGTGTTGTTGTTTTGATAAGTTGTTGTTTATGAGAAACATATGTTGTTTATTAGAATTTGTTGTTATTTATGATGTCCTGCTTTTTTATGGTATACTCTCTGTTATGATGTGTTGGTATGTATAAATTATACCAAAAGTCCTATTCTCATCTCGAGCTCAAATGATCTTTGATAAACTATAAAATAGGAAATAATACTAAACAAATTTTCAAAAAATATATTTTTTGTGGTAAACTTTGAAAAATGTTTTGTATCCTTGCAATATTTCAGCACGAAATGACATTCCTAGAAGGTGTGGCAAGAAAAACAAAATCAGCACTCCAAAATGTTTTCAAAACTATCATTTTGGAGCATCAATTTTGTTTTTTTTGCCATGCCTTCTACAAATTTCATTTCATGCTGAATTTTTTCAAGCACGTAATTTTTTGTCAAAGTTTACAACAAAAAAATCAGATTTGTTTTGAATTATTTTAACATATTTTTTATTTTACTGTTCACCAGGGAGCATTTGAGCTCGGGAGCAGATACTCCACATCCTAAATTATAGTCCCTCCATTGCTAAATATAGTGCGGATAAGGAATTCCTAAAGTGAAACTTCCAAAACTTTGACTACATTTATAGAGGAAAATATCTATATCTATAATATTAAATGAATATAATTATATACATCATTAAACATATATTATATTATATTTGTTTGGTATTATTGTTGCTGATACTTTTCTCACTAAACAAGGTTTGACTTTTAGGAAATCCTATGTGCACACATTTTTTAATAGAGGGAGTAATTATATGATGTTTTTTTCTGAATATGTGCTTCTCAAATTGATGCTTTGCATACACGGTTATTTTTACCCACGGGTACCCGTTTACCCTATCGGGCGATGGGTATGAGAAAAATTATACCCGTCGGTGGGTATGAGTATATAGGGTTAATGGGTAAGCTCAAGAGAGTGGGGTAAGGGTATGGGGTGGCTTCACCCATACCCACACCTGGCGGGTGCCATCCCTAGCTGCAACTCCACATCATATCACATCTGCTCTACCTCCTCGTGCACTACCCATTGTCGTTTTGCTCGCTGTTGCTGCTTCCAGCGATCCCATCACATGCACGGCGGTACGGCGGAGCAGATCTCGAACCCCGTCCTTCACGATCAGGGTGATTAAGTTTTTGAGGAGAATCTCCTACGCGACTTCTCGCTACTGATGGTCTCCGTTGACATCACCATGTCCACTAAAGTCGAGAAGAACACTGCCAAGAAGGTTGCCGAGGAGATTGTCGTCTATGCGGCGGCTATGACTTGGCCGACTAGATGGCATATGTTTTTTGTCCCTCCCTTGTTCATTCATGTGTTCGTCTTGCTTATTGTTTACGTAGATGTATCCATTATTTGCGTAGTACGAGCTTGTATGGTTAGATAGCAGTACAAGATTAATAATGTCAATGCCATGTTTATGATTTATTTCTGGATTAGATTTAATCAAAAAAAAATTATTAATTTAATCAACAATTAACAACAAAATTTGGTAACCGAAGCAAAGGCATAGGAAGTAAATTATGGTAAAATAGGTAGTAACCACCCCTCATAAGTCATTATTCCGAAACTAAGGCCGAATACAATTCACACAGAACTGAGAACCAGGCCAACAGGTAAAAAATAAAACAGAACCAGGCCAAGGGGAGGTTCCACTCTTATTTTGCGGTTAAGCGCTCAAAATATATTAAGAAGTCCAACCAGATAAACGAAGCACCCGAGAAAGAACAAAAAAAAATACAATGATGTCCCTGAGGAGCCACACAACCATAGCCGCCGAGCCAGTCTAAGGAGCACCTCTTCGCATCGTCGCCGGTGAACCTCCATGGCAAACGGGAAGTCTTCAATCTTCAGTCCAGTGGCAACACAAGATTGATATTTTTCTTCAGTGTGGAATCCAAGATTGAGATTCTCTTGGCTCTTGAACTATTTGAGAAGCGCAATTTTCGACCTCAAACGTTGCACCAGAGAACATGCAGGTTCTGTGAATTAAGAGCAGAGCAACAGCTGCTCACATGTGGATCGAGTTGGAGTTTCAGAAATACAAGGACTTGGTGTTTTATAAATGCCAGGTCGGTCGATCGATTCGTCGGTGCCAAGATGACTATGCAAAGTCAATGCTAGCGTTGCTTGGCTAGCTGTGCGCTCGGTCAGGAACAGGGAGGGCGGCATCCGAGGTTGGTTGGTTGGTGGTTTCTTTAATCTAAGCTGTACTACTGTCTGAATTAGTATCTAAACCTTGCCGACGAGGTCACAAAAATGTTAATAGCAGGGCAACCGCTGCTCACATGTGGATCTACATTAGTTGTAGTGTTGGAAATACAAGGACTTGGTGTTTTAGAAATACGAGGTCGGTCGATCGATTCGTCGGTGACAAGATGACTACCCAAAGTCAGAGCTACAGTGTGCACCCAGGGACAGGGACGAAGCATCCGAGGTTGCTTGGTAGTTTCTTTAATCTAAGTCATATCCAAACCTAGTCGATGAGCCAGCATGTGATGTGACAGAATGTGTGGTAAGAGTAGCTGTCCCAGCTGATAAGCTTGGGGAACTGGGTGGCAGCATGTGATCCTGACTGGCTTCAATTAGAAAAATACTGCGTCGCTTGTCCTAATTTTTAGTTTAGAGACATGGGTGACATGGTGTACGAGGTAAGCAGGATGATGTTCCCTCCCTAATCACGAGCGGAGCTAAGAACCGATTGATTAAATTTGAATGAAAAAAAAAAGAACAAGGAGCAAGGAACAATTGATGGACAGGTGTAAGATTCGCCGGATTACTGCCGCTGCCTGCCTATGATCGACAAACATTTTTTAGATCAGACGAGCCAGCCTATGATCGAAGAGGAGATTTCATTTATAACTGATAAGCTTGGTACGAGGAGCCGTGCCTTTTGATCCTGATGACGCGCCTCAGATAAAAAGGATGCATTGCTATTTTTATTTTAGTTTTCGAGACGCGAGATGTAGGATTAATTAAATAAATTGGAAAAAATAGGAAGAACAACCAAGGACCAAATGATGATGCCGAAGAGACAAAGACGAACTGCCATTTGATCATCACCCAGCTTCAATCAGTTAGAAAAAGAAAGGATGCTGTTAAGCTGCGTTTTCTGTCTTGATTTTAATTTGTGAGACATGGGTGACATGGTGCCGGAGGTAAGAAGGGTGGCGTCGAGCGAATCCATCTCTAATGTTCATACTCTGCTGCCTTCGTTCAGTAGCTGTGCGCTAGCTGCGCTGCAAGTGTTCTGAGACTTGTACAAGCATGATGCTATCCTAGAAAGCAATCTTTGAATGAACAGACCTATATGAGTCCGACTGCTAATCACAGTCTATGAGATATGAGTGATCTTTAGTAAGCTCATGAATATTCTAGGAGTGTGACTAATATGCTCCACCCGCCTAGTACCTGTAAAACAAGGGGTGAAACTTGTTTTCGCCAAATTGACAATTCAAGGCATATTCCATTGTTCGGTTGTGGAGGAGTATATATTTTTTTCTATACGTGGACATTCACTTTAACTAGTCTCCACTGAAAGTAATGATATATTGAAAAAGGACATTTAGAATATAGGACAACACCATGGGCCTTCGGGGTCTGGTCAAGAATTGTTGAAATATAGGGTGGGCTTTAAGCCCATGAAACAATTCCAAAAATAAATTTAAAGGCCCATGTACGTGTCATGGCAAGAAAAGGTGGTGGAAAGTTTAGTACCACCCGTAAGATGTTTTCTACACGCTTAAAAGGAATTATCTTTCACATGTTATTTTAGCTTGAGAAGAGTAGTGTTTCCCATGCGCTCCTCATCTGTCACCGGCCTTGCCATGGCGCTCAATGCAATGCCCAGCCTGCCCTCACGTCGTGTTTTGCGATTGATCCGAGCCGAGCTCGGACCTATGTCATGTGTGCGCTTAATTTTTGCCGATCCAAAACAGATAATTAACTCAAAATTAATTACGAGTCATTAATGGACGCTCCACGAATCTAAAACATCGGATCGTGGGTCCAAATTATGCCTCCCTCCACAAATGACTTTATATTGGAGGCGTTGGCAACCCTAGCCGCCACCCCAGATCAATTCACATCTGCTTTACCTCCTCACGCACTCCACACCGTTATTCCGCTGGCTAATGTTGCTTTCCTCGATCCCCTCCCATCCACCACATGCACGGCGGTACGGGAGAGCAGACCTCGGGAACCCCGCCCTTCGCGATCCTGCACAAGGAAAAGGGTGATCAAGTTTTTGGGGAGCGTCTCCTATGCGAGTGCTCACTACTGGTCATCTCCGTCCACTACTTCGTATGTGTCCTCGTCTCCTTCAACATTACCATGTCCACTGAAGTCCAGAAGAATGCTGCCAACAAGAAGGTTGCCGAGGAGAACGCCGTCCCTGCTGCGACTATGACTTGGCCCACTGGATGGTATATGGTTTTTATCCCTCTCTGGTTCATCCCTGTGTTCGTCTTGCTTGTTGTTTACGTAGATGTATCTATAATTTGCGTGGTACGAGCTTGGATGATTAGATACCACTACAACATTAATGATGTCAGTGGCATGGTTATGATTTATTTCTGAATTAGATTAATTAGAAAATTGCTAATTCACTCAACAATTAACAACAAAATTTGGTATACTTAACCGAAGCAAGACATGAGAAATAAATTATAGGAAAACAGGTAGTACCCACCCCTCATAACTCATTACTCTGAAATTAAGGCTGAATACAATTCACACAGAACAGAGAACCAGTCCAAGGGGAGGTTCCACTCTATAATGGCATCCGGTGGCAGGGCAACGATCTGATTCTTTAGTGTGAATTAAGAGCAGGGCAACAGCTGCTCACATGTGCATCCAGTTGGAGTCTTTAGAAATACAAGGGCTTGGTGTTTTACAAATTCCAGGTCGGTCAATCGATTCGTCGGTGACAAGATGACTACGCAAAGTCAAAGCTACCGTGTGCACCCAGGGACAGGGACGAAGCATCCGAGGTTGCTTGGTGGTTTTGTTGGAGAACGTAGTAATTTCAAAAAATTTCCTACGCACACGCAAGATCATGGTGATGGCATAGAAACGAGAGAGGAGAGTGTATGTCCACGTACCCTCGTAGACCGTAAGCGTAAGCGTTATAACAACGCGGTTGATGTAGTCGTACGTCTTCACGATCCGACCGATCCAAGTACCGAACGCACGGCACCTCCGAGTTCAGCACACGTTCAGCTCGATGACGATCCCCGGGCTCCGATCCAGCAAAGCGCCGGGGATGAGTTCCGTCAGCACGACGGCGTGGTGACGATGATGATGCTCCACCGGCGCAGAGCTTCGCCTAAGCTCCGCGACGATATGACTCTACCGGCGCAGGGCTTCGCCTAAGCTCCGCGACGATATGACCGAAGTAGAATATGGTGGAGGGGGGCACCGCATACGGCTAAGGAACGATCCGTAGATCAACTTGTGTGTCATGGGGTGCCCGCCTGCCCCCGTATATAAAGGAGCAAGGGGGGGTGCGGCCAGCCCTAGGAGGAGGCGCGCCGGAGGAGTCCTACTCCCACCGGGAGTAGGACTCCCCCCCCCCCCGGTGCGGTTTTGTGTTTTGTGTGGGGGGGGGGGGGGGAGGGAGGGGGGCCCCCCCCCCCCCCCCTTCCTAGGTGGATTCGGACGTGGGGGGGGGGGAGAGAGGGAGGGGGGGGCCGCCCCCCCCCCCCCCCCTTCCTAGGTGGATTCGGACGTGGGGGGGGGGGAGAGAGGGAGGGGGGGGCCGCCCCCCCCCCCCCCCCTTCCTAGGTGGATTCGGACGTGGGGGGGGGGGAGAGAGGGAGGGGGGGGCCGCCCCCCCCCCCCCCCCTCTCCTTGTCCTATTCGGACTAGGGGGGAGGGGGCGCGCGGCCTGCCCTGGCCGGCCCTCCTCTTCTCCCTTATGGCCCATTAAGGCCCAACATCCCCCGGGAGGGTTCCGGTAACCTCCGGTTTTCCGGTAAAATCCCGATTTCACCCGGAACTATTCCGAAGTCCAAACATAGGCTTCCAATATATCAATCTTTATGTCTCGACCATTTCGAGACTCCTCGTCATGTCCGTGATCACATCCGGGACTCCGAACAAACTTCGGTACATCAAAACTTATAAACTCATAATAAATTGTCATCGTAACGTTAAGCGTGCGGACCCTACGGGTTCGAGAACTATGTAGACATGACCTAGAACTATTCTCGGTCAATAACCAATAGCGGAACCTGGATGCCCATATTGGTTCCTACATATTCTTCGAAGATCTTTATCGGTCAAACCGCATAACGACATACGTTGTTCCCT
>LR880971.1:802399634-802418147 GCA_904067115.1 Aegilops sharonensis | reverse complement strand
TATCTCCGCAATGAGCTCAACAATTTCCTGGTGACTCCCATTCCAAACATATCCCGTACCAACCCCTTGTATTAGGATTTATCTATATGCTTATCTTGAGTCTCGTATATGAATGGAAATGGTCTAAGAAGTGCTAAAACAAGTAGGATGTGTGAAAAGCATACTAGAGGCACACAAAGCCAATATATTGAGCTAAAGGAAGAGACAGTGTGCTTAAACAAGAGGAGTCTTGTGGGTGCATTTTAACTATCCACCCACCACACATTAAGATCAAACTCTTTTTCCATTTTTAAAATAAAAAAAAATCAAGTCTTAGCATTAGCGTGCTACAGTTGAATGTTATTTGCATCTAGTAGAAGCAAATTAATGAGCTATGCTCTGAATGTAATGGATGAAGGTAGAGGAAATGAGTCAATGAATGCCATTTTCTTGACTACATATGAAACAATTTAGACTAAACAGGCTCGTGTTGATTACAAGTAAAATAACATAAATTTTCAAGACAATATATTGAGCCTGTATATCACAAGGGCTACATCCTCTATCCCCACCTTATTGAAATGCGTGCACCAAAGAGATGTTGGTGATGGAAGCACCTCTCCACGCGTCTAGACTGTTCTTAACAATTTTGATCTTATCATCATGGTCTTCCATAAGATCTTGTTTTTGAAATCCAATATGGGGTACCGCGGGGTTTGCATTAGTTTTGTCTTAGGGTCCAGGATTTCAATGCCCAAACAAATTTCTGAGTGTTGGGATATAGGCCCCTCTACCAGTGAGTGGGGATTCGCTTGCTTTTCTCTGAAACCTTTTCTACTAGACATCAATAAGACCTTGTGAGGATTGTTTGGTAGGAAACAGTTCAATCTGAGAGCAATATCTGAACTTGTTTGATATTTTTGTGTAACAAACATGTCAATAATGTAAATAATTTAATCACCTTTCCACCGATTTTTTTTCTTTTACGGAAATGATATACTGCAAAATCGCTAATGTGTATTGTTAGAATAAGTTAGTCCATCCTTGATGACATAGATACACAATCGTGTATCATTGTGCTGTGATCCTCTTTCTTCTTCCTCCATGTGCATACCAACTGTAATTTAGGCTATGAATACAAACTTGCATCACTTTCGCCACACATACTCTCCTTGAGCAACACTTGGTTGTAGAACTTGACCAATCAATGTAGTGACATCACTAGACGGGGTGGACTGTAGTACAAGGGACTCAAAGGAGGGAGGCACAAGATGCTTGTTGCTTGAAAACACAGATCTAGGTATTGTTTAGAATGGCTGGTGCAGTAGTAAAACACTAGTATTTGTCTAGTAAGACAATATATTATGCCATTTTATTAATTATTCACGAAGACCTTACAAAGTAGTACATCAGGTAGTCATTATCTTAGCAACATCTGTCGCTACTCTTATCCACTTAATGAAGGGGTGCCCATAGTCCGAGGCTAATACCAAACAAACATCGCACAAATGTCTAACATCTAAAACCGGAGGCCCCAACCAAGCCACATACTGGGTTTGGGCCGCAAGCCACATGCTTTTACATGTATTTATGAGTCTCTTATGTTTATATAAGCATGGCTGCAGCCAACTACTACCATTTAAAATTCCTGTGAGAGTGAGTTCCTGCGGGTGGTGCGAGTTGTTGTCAATGGCCTCCTTTTTTCTCACCTCCCATTCTCTTTCTTTCCAGGACATTTCAAATTGGTACCTCAAAGACACCACGATATGTGACATGTGGTGCAGATCCATGTCGAAAAGATTCATTCAGGAACGGCCTTAATTCTTAGAAACCCTGCACATGCTCTCCATCCCACCACTCCCCCTTACAACCTCTTAATGCTCAATAAAAGAAAAAATGATGTCGTGCAACCTGATTTTAATATGGACTAGCAAAAGGGCCCGTGCGTTGCGACGGGGAAAATATATATCATAATCTCCAATGGCTTTGACCACATTTTACTGCATCACCGAGATACACTATCACTCACAATTTCTTGAAATCACCAACAATTTTGAAATCATCAAAACTTTTTAAAACCATTAGCATATTTGAAATCGTGAACATTTTTCAAATTTATATACACTTCTACGAATTTTCAAACATTTTCTAAAATTAAGAAAAAAATGGATTCATTAACATTTTATACTATTTGCAAACAGTTTTTCTAAAAATGGTGATCATTTTTCTAAACAATTTTCTTAAATCAGCGAACATTTCTAGAATCGACGAACAATTTGCAAATTGTTGGAAGAATTTCTGAAACTCACATACATTTTTTGCAGTATTTAACGAACATTTTTTGAAATGCATGAACATTTTATGAATGAATAAACTATTCTGTAAGTGAGGGATAGTTTTTAGTTAACATGAACGACTAATAGCAGTGGTTGGAAACTAATCATTTTTCTGGTCAAATTACATATATAAATTATTAAAAAACCGCCAGGAGGACTTAATACTGGATTGAAGTTGGGCCGAAACAGTCCGTACTTTATTAGTAGGTAGGTATAGATAAGGAGTGCAGAAATAGTAAGTTTAATCCCAATTTTACAAATAAGTTTAGTGAATCAGACACCCAAGCTCTAGATAAACTTGCATGAATTTCTCTAATCCATATACCTAGTTTCCATCTAAGACTAATTAGAGTTTACCTTAGCAGCATGAAATCACTCTTCCATGGCAAACTCACAATTTTCTTTTACACAGGCGTGTATTGTCTACACATTCTAATATATGAGCACAAGCACCCAGTGTAAAATGTGAATGCACGCACACTGTACTACATTGATGAAGTTTCCGCGTTGGTGGACAATTTGTTAGCTCTGTGTTAGATGCTCCTGCACTCCCGACAAACTGTGTTTGGATGTACTGTAGCTTCAGATAAAAACATATCACGAAGAGTTTCTGCATCGGTGAACTAATATTCTACTCCCTCCGTTCGAAATTACTTGTCGTAGAAATGAATGTATCTAGACATATTTTAGTTTTAGATACTACCATTTTCGAGACAAGTAATTTCAAACGGAGGAAGTACCTATCACATTATTGGGGAGAAGATGTGAACACTTTCTGATTGGTCACAAGCTCTGCGTCGATTGATTCCTTCGGGCCGAAAGGCACATATGTGTATATGACATATGCATCCAGCTGCTTGTCTGCTTGCCCACCGTGACTGGAAACGTAGTCAGGCTCTCGATCTGGACGCTCCCAATCCTGCTCTCCATCCTGTATCTGTATGTACAACACTCCCTGCACCCTTATGAACAGCTCTCGGCGAGAGCCTCTCGCGTATCTGATCGGCGGCGGCCGCGTTGAGCGCTTCTACAGCGTCAAGACCGTGCCGCCCTCCCCCTCCGGGGACCTCGCCAACAGCGTCGCTTCCAAGGACGTCGTCCTTGACCCCGTGGCCAACATCCACGCCGGCATCTACCTCCCCTCCGCCATCGCTTCGGAGTCCGGCAAGAAGTTCCCCTGACTACGTAACGTGGGACGTCCTTTTTTGGGAAATCCATCTAGCGTAACGTGGGAGGGTTGGTTGATCTATTCCAGTTAGAACGCTAGCTGGGCTTGGGCTGGTCCATCAGATCGAGTTAGCCTGGTCTAACGAAAGATCCATCTCTGGGTTCCTAAAAAATGAATCGATCGCTAGGGTAGATCTACTTTTAAATCTCGTCCATCAATCTCTATGATTAACATAAAATCAACAGATATAATAAGATGACGTATGGAGAACTATGAAAGCCTTCATCCTTTAATATTAAATAAAGATAAAGATAGAAATCTCTTTGGCTCCAAGGATTCTTAAAAGATGTTTTAAGGATTCTAATCCTTAGAGAGCATCTCTAGCAGACCCCTTATCGCGCGGACCTTTAAAGTGAGTATAAGGGCCGTGGAAACATGTTTTGAGGGCTAACGTGGACTGCAGACGAACAGACCCAGCAAGGCTGAATGGTAAAACGGAATATTTGCAAACCCTCAAACCGAAAAAAAAAACAACCTTTAAAGTGAGTATATGTTATGTTTTACCGTCGGCCTTGCGGGGTCTGTTCGACCACAACCCGCGCCAACCCTCAAACCGAAAAAACAAAGTAGACAATTTGACCGCAATTCCGATAAATGGCTACAAATTCGAACAATCAAACATAGTTTGCGCGGATATTAAACATAGTTTTCATCCATGACCCAAAAGAACCTGATGCAAAAGCCACCACCATCTCCATGACCATCATCATCACTCTCCACCTTCGCCACCGAAGCCACCACCAACTCCATGACCATCGTCATCATCACTCTCCACCATTGGCACCCAAGCCACCACCCGTTGCCGCTTGCTTCCTTCTCTCCAAGACCTCCCTCCTTGCAATATCATGCCATTCTTTGGTGATGTCGTCCATGTCATTGCGGTTCATCGTCATGATCTTGTTCTCCTCTTGTAGAAGCTTGGCCAAGGCCTTGCGCAACCCCTCTTCCTTCAGTAATTGCCACTTCTCTTGCTTCTCTTCCGACTTCTTGTGGGCGAACTCCTTCTTTGACTCCAATATCTTGGACAACATCAACTCATTTGATTGCACCATGGCATCTATCTTGTCCCGCAGGCTTGATGCCTCCGCTTCCCTCTTGATCTTGTCCTTGACCTTCTTGTTTTCATCGGGCTTGTTCTTTTTTCTTGGGCCATCATCATCCATATTGGTGAGTGCACCTCTCTTCGGTGGTGATTCTTTGTCAATCAACTTCCACTTCTCGCTATTTTCAAGCAATTTCCAACAATGCTCTAGTGTAAATGACTTGCCATTAGAAGCTTCCATGCCCTAGTACCTTTCTTGCGCAATTTTGTCGATAGAAACGATCACATTAGATCTACGTGAGGGTGAAGGGACGGTGATTGACTAATACCTTGACGTCCTCCTGATGAACATCGTGGAGAAGGATGCATCCCATTGTTACATTGTGAGCTTGTATGGAGCCTTCTCAGGGCATGTGGCCTCTGAGCCGTCTGATTGAGTGACCAAAATGATCTGGGCCATCAGATCCTCAGACGAAATGATCCTGGCGGTTGGATCGAGTTTGATGTGACTAGCAATGAATAGTGCCAATTTTTCCTCCCCCGCTGCACCGTCATGTATGTCTATGGAAGGTGGGGTCCCGACTGGGTGGCCCCCGGCTGTCATCGACCTCGGAGGTGGGCTTGACCGGTGTTGGTTGTAGTGTGCGCAGGGTGCTTGCCACCGCCTGTAATTTTTGGTGGCCACCGAGGGTAGACCCGGAATTTCACAAAATTTCCTTGCGTGGCTTGTCATGGATGGTTGGTCTGCGCGTAGGGCTAAAGAGAGCGATGGATTGGGTGAGACCGACACGCCCAACGTTTCATGCACGAGCACGCGATGCATCTTGCCGCCGCCATGCCGCGCCCACTCCCGCCGCCCATCCGTCACACCGTCCAACGCTTTCTCCTCCGTTCCTCTCCGGCCAGCAAGCTCGTCGTTGCCATCGTCGGGAGGGGTGGTTTGTGTTGCGCCTCTGCGCAGTTCTCGGCTCCAGTTCGTCATGGAGGCCGCCGTCCAGCAGGGCCGTCCCCGAGGTACGTCCTGGCGGCTTCGACCCGCCTCCCTCATGCGCCTTCTCCTTCCCCGTTCCTCTTCCCGCCGCCGTGCTTTTGGTGTCGTTGATCCCAACTTAGGCCACCGCCACTTGGTGCTTAGGCCAGATCCGAGCCAGTCAAGGGGTTGGTGACCGTGCGGTGCATCATCGGCGAAGTTAAGCAATGCGGCTGGGCGAAGAGGAGTGACTACGATCTCGTTAGCTATGAATGAAGCCACCGTAGGCCTCAATGAGAAGTGCGAGATCCTAGGGGTCATCTTAAATAATGGCTTTGCGGAACATAACACTAACACTAATAAAAATAAAATTGACAAAGAATACATAACTTTAACTACTAGTTAAATTAGGATTAGGTAATTATTGTATATATAATCACACACATATATTACTACTATCCTATGTGCTAATGAAGATTACATCCACCAAAATGGAAGTCACATGTGTTTCATGATGTCCGAAAATACAAAATGAAGGATAGAACCTTTCAAAAGATACACCTGGACGGAACATGATATGACATTATGAATTTTGTGCTGGTCAAACCTAAAAAAATAGTGGAATCAATAATTATTTATTTTAGAAGCTCAGCTCGGCGCACCACGCAAGAAAACATAGCAAACCATTTTTTAAAAATCTGAAACTTTGTGAGCATTATCATCAACAAATGTTATGGGCACTTTGCTAGTAGCATTTTATTCACCAGTTAAATAGCAGCATTTGGCATATTGAAGAGATGCATTTTTTAGCAAAAACAAAAATCAAAGCATAGGAAGTTCATTTTGGGAAAACATGTAGTACTACATACCAGCACCTATTCCGGAGTCCTAGACACAGAATACCAGGTCATCATCCTGCTGCGGGACGCACAGAAGACGTGGATGATCTGCTCGGTGTACGCAAGCAACATGGACCCAGGCCATGCCACGGTCGAAGGTGGCAAGGTTGACGCGGGTCGTACTAGAAGGAATGGCCCAGGGCGCAGCGATAGGCGGTGGCGGTGGACGTCGAGGAGGAAGGCAAGGAAGGTGCCTTGCTGGCGTACACCAACAATCACCGCCCCCAGCATTGCGCAGCAAGATTGCGATGGATGGCAGAGCCGACTCAGCCTCAGACTCCTGGAAGCATGGCCGGAGGATCAGTGAGTGGGTGTCGCGAGTGTCAGGTGTGTTGGGTACCAGCGTTTACCGGCACTTTGCCACCCCACTCTGAAGTAGATCGAAAGTTTAGTCTATTCGCTAACATTAGAAGGCCTTTAACTGCAGAATTTGGTATACTGAATCTTTTTAATGCAATAAAAGAATCACACGAAGCCAAAACTGATACATACAGGCGACGATCCTGGAGTCCTTGGCACAGAATATATACCACACCACTGTAAGCTTCAGAATGTATGTTTCGACAGTTGGTTATTCTGTAGGATGCACCAGTCACTGAAGAAAAATAGGAATTGTGTTTTGTGTAAGGCAAGGCTGATTCTATGGAAAGAACAGTAAAATATTGCTGAGCCTCTGTAAAGTACCAAATTTTCTTCATGGTGGTGGACCAGCCGAATTCAGAGTGCAGATGCTCCATCGATCTGCTTGGCAAATGGCAAGACCGATTTCGCCAAAGAATCCTGGAGGGGGATGAACCCCCCACGGAAATGAAGACTTCGATGAAGATGGTGCTGCCAATCGTTCAGAGCAGTGATGATACATCATATCATGAATTGTTCCAGGTTCAGGTCCACACATTGAGAGGAAAAACCTGAACGATTAATCGAAGACTCCAAGTCACAAGTCGGTGTGATGGAAGTCCCAAGAGCCAGCATATGGCACACTGGGGTTGCGTGTGTAGACAAAAAGAATGGCCAACTGACCAACCGTTGGAATCTAAGGTCAAATGCAGAAGGTTTCCGTCGGTGTTATTATCTGGATGGAGGTGTTCCCTCCTGAATGCAAAGCCGCAACTGCCACAATGCACTATTAGATACGTAAACATAATGGATGTTGAAATGATTCATTACTGGTATATTTACCATTCAGGGAATGATGCTACACCAAAATTGTTCATCTCATGAAACACAAGCTAAGTATGCAATCACTAGGTAGCCGACAAATTTGCAGAAATGAATTAGCAAATGGCCCATGGAAGTCAAGTACAGAACCTGCAATGTTCCATAAAGTGGAGGTTTGGATTATATTAGAAACCTTAATGAGGGTTTACAACTGCCTAATAGTAAGTACCAAGATAAAGATAGTGTCTCGTACATCCTTTTTTACTTGATATTGCAAACGAAGAACTGATGAGGAACACAGTATGTGTGACCATCATTGTGGGATCAGCCATGAACATAGCTACACGTTCAAAATATTCCTGAGAGAAGGAAGATCATAATCAGAACATTATTTTATAGAAATAAAGCTTGAAACATTGAATGCTCTCTGTACGAAGATAGTCTCCTACCTCCTTTTTTATTTGATATTGTTGCACCTTTGGAATGGTCAGAAAGCTAACATCAGAAGTGTTTCTTTCCAGTTGAAACTAGCTAGGATCTTAATGTTGGGAATTAGGGGAATAAGAGCTATTGCACGTGCTAACATGGCGACCTAGATCCATCGGCGCTCTCGCTTGAACAACTCGAATGGCACAAATCGAACTGATTGACGACCTAGATTAAGGCACCAAGGCATGCGTACCAGGGCCGGGGTAGACCATGACCAGCTCATCGCGATTGTGTGACCCCGCGACCATCCCCGCTGACCGCCATCATTCCGCTCCACCGCCGCCCGCGCGCCACCACCGGCGACGGTGGAGAGAGAGAGAGAGAGGCTGGGGAACCCCGAGATCCCACCATATTCCCAGATCCCCTGCGTGCGAGCTCTCTCCCACTGATCCTCCCGGGTTTAGTTCAGTAGCAGAATTCATCCTCTGCAATCAAAAGCATGTTAGCATGTCAGATCTCGGAAGCAACGGCCAACATTAAGACTCTGCGTGGGTTACGTACCCAGTATATGTACCGAAAACAACGGCTCAGTTCCTTTCAATTTTCTGGCTTGCTCAGTCAGTTCAGAATTACAATGATACACCTCCAGTGTTTCCAGCGAAGTGGGGAGGCCCTCCTTGGGCGGCAGGCATTGAATTTTCTTACAACGGTTGATCACTAGTCCTTTTAGATAAGAAAGGCCATGTAACCCTTTAGGGAGGGACTGCAGATTGTAGCAACGTTCAAATTTAAGATGTTTGAGGGAGCTGAGGAGCTGAAGCGCTTGCTGTTGCTCTTCCGTGAAGGTTGTTGCCCCTTGATCATAACAGAAACTAAATGTGTGGAGGGTAGGGGAAAGGTGGCTGCAGATGGGAGCAATAAGCACTGCCGAGATGCTATCCACATAAATTTTTCCCAGCTGGAATGAACCCACATGCATTAAGTTGCTCCTTGCAATCTCTGACAGCAGATCCCCTGCTATGGACATGTTATCTTGTTCATCATTATAAGCACATACGGCCAATGTCTTGAGGTTGACTGTGATGTGCGGATTGAACCCATCCATTGTTAATTTTCTACAACTATTCAAGTGCAGACTGGTGAGAGACGTGAGGTTTGAGAGCAAACCCATTGACTGCATGCTTGGCTCTACCAAAATAGTAAGTTCCCTAAGCGAAGCAGGGAAAGGCTTGATGGCATGAGCTCCTCCACCTACTTCTCCTTTGGTCCATCGAGAGAACATGTTTCCACAAGAAAGTGCTTCCTGAGGTCCGAGAGTCCTCCACCCCCCACATTCAGAAGTTCAACGTTCTAACACCTACAGATGCTGAGTTTCAAAAGAGCTGGGAAACACTTCAACACCTTTGAAATCAGTTCTCCAGTAATACATAATTCACGTATTTGAAGATACTGAACTGAATGGAGGATAACACCGTCAACCAATTCTGCAGAAAATATGTCGTTGCATTTATCTAAAACTATACTTCTCAATGAGTTTAGTTTCTGGAGGTCTGAAAACAAAATATTTGATACATCCTTAATTTCCATAACCTCTACTTCATCCATATTGTGGAAGGCCAGAACACCGGCATACCCTTCAATAGTTTATCTCTTTGCTGTGTACCACAACTCCGAGCGAGCATTTCTCACTAACATATCTGTCAGTGTGTTGTTGTGAGGCATGGGAGGAAAGCGAGAAAGCTCAGGGCAGTTAACAATGTGAAGACTACACAGGTTAGTAAAACAGTCAGAGCACTTCAAGAAGGGAAACCGCGTGGGAAGGGGACAATCTTCAAGCTTGATGCTTTCAAGCCTTGAAAACAAATGGTTATTAGGTTCCCCGACCCACTGCACAAGTTCTGGCATATTCGTAAACTCAAGTGTCTTCAGGTGCATAAAGCTTCTTTCTGTAACACCATTAAAGCCAGGCCTGAACACACTCATCCCAACAATATTTTTGAAGGTGAGACTGTTGAGGTGTGGTAGCTGCTCAAAAGCTGGAAGAGGACATGAAGAAAGACCCTCTAGATGAAGAGACTCCAACCTTTTTGTGCTAATATCACCACACAACCATCTAGGACAAGGAACAAAACCAGGATATATAATGCCAAGCACCGTAAGATTATCATGTGGTTGAAGACCATCAAGAACATCATCATCTACAGTCTGGTGCTTTGTACCCCATACTAATCTCAACTCTTTCAGATTTTCTTTTGTTCCTCAGTTTGGCTTCACTAGCTTCTCCCTTGGATGCCACAGTTTCAAGATTACATATTGTGAGTTTGCCCTCGAGCTCTCTCAACTCTCCGAGCTCTTTCATTTCAAATCCAACACCCTCTTTCTTAACATTGAACTCTTTTAGCTCATGTAAAGACTTCATCTTTCCAACCTCGGGAATATTGGAATGGATTTCTTTGGAAGAAAGAAAATGTCGTAAATTCACAAGGCGGTTAATGTCTTTAGGCAACTTTTTACTACCACTCCATCCATTGAGGTCTAGGAATTTCAAGTGGTAAAGTCTAGACAATGTGCTAGGTAAAGTCATTTCTTGTAAGTGACTGGGTGAACTAATTTTAAGGAATTGGAGGTGGAAAAGGTTTGAAAAATAGCATGGCAAAGATTTTGAAGTATTCATTGCTATAATTAGAACCCGGAGACCCTTTATTTCTTCAAATGTATCTTTAAAATATTAGCTATTGTTGCACCATGTAATCCAAAAATCATCAAAGAACGCAAACTTGCAACGTCTATCATGCGCTTCAGTTTACCTATTTCGTCCCCAAAACTTTCATCATATATATTCTTTGTGGTGATCGATAGGTGTTTAACAGATCGTGGGATATCATCAGAACTAAAACGTAAACTACTTATATTGACACATTCTTGTGATGAGACACTCCGGGATAGTTCATGCATCGCATAGTATTGATCATCAGACTTATCAACTCCCTTTATGAGAAAACCATTGTCCACTAGTTCTTCTAAGTAATTATTATTGTCTTGGTAACTAGAATCTAATATACCTATTGCGCTCCAAAAGCTAGTAATTTCAAAATTATAAAACTTATAATCTTCAGGAAGAGAGCACAGTACAAAAAACATTTTTTTAGAAGGAAAGGAAGGTAATCATAGCTAATTTTCAGCGAAGGCATAATATCATCATTATTTTTTGCATTTTTCCACTCATTCCTTTCAAGAACTCCTATCCAATATTCCCGAGAAAGGTTTTTCCTCAATAACCGACCAACTGTATTGGCTGCTAGTGGTGAACCCTTTAGTTTCTTTGCAATATCTCTTGCAACATCAATTAAGTCATCTTCATAATGCCCAGGCTTGCTATGACCAAATAGCCATGTTTCAAAGAATTTGAAGAAGTCATTAGGCTCCAAACCATGCAGTTCTATTGTGGGTCGGTTGTTTTCACCATTTGAGCTATAGATGGAAACCGAGTTGTGACGAGAACCATGCTACCCTTGGTTTCCTCCTTTGTAAATGGAGCTAATATGTTCTTCCAATCAGCATCACTACTGAATTTCCATATATCATCCAAGACAATTAAAAACCTTTTGGACTTCAGTCGCTCTGCAATGGATTTTCGAAGCTGGTCTAGGTTGCCAGTCTCAACGGTACATTTGTGTTCTTCTTTTTCAATTGCAGGTATGCATCTAAGGATCTGCCGGGTGAGGTTGAGCATGTCAAAATCAGTTGAGACACAAACCCAGACCCTGACAGTGAACCGTTCCTCGATCCTTTTATCATTATACAAGTGTTGGGTGAAGGTTGTCTTTCCTATACCCCCAGGACCGACAGAAGGAAGAATAGAAAGGGTTTCACCAAGATATCTGCTATCAGTGAGCGCACTTACACTTTGCTCAAAGATGGCACTTCTTCCGTATAATTTATCTTGTGAAACTAGAGAACCTGTGGGAGGCCTTTTTGGGATGTCAGTTGTGCTTGTTGCGGTGCTACAATGGTTTTCAATTTTGAGCAAGTCCGAGACAGGTCCACATATGGAGTTCATTTCCTCCATTACTGACTTTATTTTGTTGGACATAGCTACTCTATCAAAAGACAACTTATCAACATGGCCACCATCATGGCCACTACCAGACTTGGTTGCATTGTATGGGTTACTGATAACAGCAGCCGCAGAAGGAACATCGTCTTGATTACGCCAGCAAGAAAAGCATGGAAGCCAGTTAATGATGGTGTGGCGAGCAGCATGGCGACCATGGAGAGCAAGACCACTGAGACCATCACCCAGCTCCGGGGCGGCCTCCTGGGTGCCGTCCAACTGGTCCTGGATCATGAAGTAGTGGAGCTCGTCCAGTGCATCCTCAGCCTCATCGGCCTTCTTGTTCAGGTCCTCCAGCAAGCTCTGCAGGCCAGGGTTGCTGTTCACATCCCTGTCCTGCGCCGCGTGCAGCACCCCTTGCATGTACTTGAGCTTGGTTTTGATCTGCTCGGAGTTGAGGCCGAGCTCAGAGCTGGCAACGTACGCGGCCACCAAGTCATCAGAGAGCTTATTCAGCACCTTGCCAACAAGCCAGTTCGCCGCACCGATAGCGGCCTCCGTGTCCGCCGACGTTCAGGATGGTCCCGAGCGGTAGCCGCCTGGGATGTTGTTAGACTTTGTAACGTAGCCCAACTGTGTAATATGTATATTGTGTATCATTATAAATATATGTGATAGGCCATTCCTAGAGGGTTGAGCCAGTTCCCACAAATCCTAAGTTTAACATGGTATCAGACTAAACCTAGGACCTACTCCACCTCCACCCCAGCCGCCGCCGCTGCCGTGCCCCAAACCCTAGGGCCGCCGCCGTCGCCGTTGCCATGACTACTTCCGCCTCTAGCTCCGCCAGCTCCAGGACCATACCCGCATCGCTGGTCGCCCTACTCAACCTTCCTGCCCGCACTGGTGCATCGCCGACGCCAAACTTCTTCGGCACCACAGCCGTGGGCTCGTTGTTTTCGGCCCCGATCCCGCCGCCTCCCGCGCCGTCGACAGTAGCGGCCTCCACCTCCGCAATGTTGGCGCCACCCGCGGCTAATGCTGGCTCGTCCCCGACACTCGCCATTATGCCGGCGGCCTCGGGGGGCTCCGATGATCAGCGTGCGGGTGTGACACCCGCAGCCCCGGCGGTCTCCGCAGTTGCTACCACCGACGCCGCCATGATCTCGGGGCCGTTCCACTTCGACAACCTCATCACGACTCGTCTCACGTCGGACAACTATTTGTTTTGGCGCGCCAAGGTTCTACCGCTGCTCCGCAGCCGCTCCCTCCTTGGCTATGTCGATGGCTCTTTGCCGTGTCCGCCGCAGGTCCTCCACAGCGTCCATGGCCCGGCCATCAACCCGGCGCACCGTGTGTGGGTGCAGCAAGACCAAGCGATCCTCTCCGCCATCCAAGGTTACCTCGGAGACGGGGTCACTGGCCTTTGTCTCTTTGCTGCCTCCTCCTTGGATGCGTGGACGACTCTGGAACATGCGTTTTCCCAGACCTCCACCGCTCACACGATGGCTCTTCGCAGCAAGCTTGATGATGTCAAGAAACTGGACTCCTCTGCCACAACATACTTCAACAAACTCAAGGTTTTGGCGGATAGGTTGACCTCTATCGGTCGACCGTTGAGTGATGAGGAGTTCGCCGGCTATGTTATTAAGGGCCTTGATGCCGACTACGACTACCTTGCCGAGGCCGTCCATAACGCCAAGCCGCCGCTTCCTCCACACGAGCTCTTCTCCCGTCTGCTCTTCACCGAGCAACGCATCGAAGCTCGC
Organism: Aegilops sharonensis; assembly: GCA_904067115.1. NCBI lineage: Eukaryota > Viridiplantae > Streptophyta > Magnoliopsida > Poales > Poaceae > Aegilops > Aegilops sharonensis. The sequence continues at coordinate 802,404,280 of LR880971.1, read as the reverse complement.
CGCTCCACCAACTCCATCGCCGACCAGCCAGCGGCCTTCTGGGCATCGCGTGGCCAGCGCCCCTGAGGGAGTCCTGGACTAGGGGGTGTACGGATAGCCGAACTATCTTCGGCCGGACTCCTAGACTATGAAGATACAAGATTGAAGACTTCGTCCCGTGTCCGGATGGGACTTTCCTTGGCGTGGAAGGTAAGCTTGGCGATACGGATATGTAGATCTCCTACCATTGTAACCGACTCTGTGTAACCCTAACCCTATTCGGTGTCTATATAAACCGAAGGGTTTTAGTCCGTAGGACACAACAACAATCATACCATAGGCTAGCTTCTAGGGTTTAGCCTCTCTGATCTCGTTGTAGATCTACTCTTGTACTACCCATATCATCAATATTAATCAAGCAGGAGTAGGGTATTACCTCCATCGAGAGGGCCCGAACCTGGGTAAAAACATCGTGTCCCTTGTCTCCTGTTACCATCCGCCTAGACGCACAGTTTGGGACCCCCTACCCAAGATCCGCCGGTTTTGACACCGACATTGGTGCTTTCATTGAGAGTTCCTCTGTGTCGTCACCGATAGGCCCGATGGCTCCTTCGATCATCAACAACGACGCAGTCCAGGGTGAGACTTTTCTTCCCGGACAGATCTTCGTATTCGGCGGCTTTGCACTGCGGGCCAATTCGCTTGGCCATCTGGAGCAGATCGAAAGCTACGCCCCTGGCCATCAGGTCAGATTTGGAAGTTTGAACTATACGGCCGATGTCCGCGGAGACTTGATCTTCGGCGGATTCGAGCCACAGCCGAGCGTGCCGCACAGTCTCGATGGGTACGATCTAGCTCTGCCGCCGAATAGTGCCCTGGAGGCCGCACCAGTGCCCGCTCCGACCCTTAATCCGAAGCCGGATTCCCCGATCGAGGACGAGTGGTTGGACATCGCCTCGGGGGCTACGATCTCAGCGGCGATTGAGCCGAACTCCACCCCTGTCCTTTGCGAAGACCGTGACTCCAAGGTGCCGGACTCCTCTCCGGACTCCGAACCCTCCGCGCCCCTGCCAATCGAATCCGATTGGGCGCCGGTCATGGAGTTCACTGCCGCGGACATCTTTCAGCACTCGCCCTTTGGAGACATCCTGAATTCACTAAAGTCTCTTTCTTTATCCGGAGAGCCCTGGCCGGACTATGGTCAGGAAGGTTGGGATGCGGACGATGAAGAAATTCAACGCCCACCCGCCACCCACTTTGTAGCCACTGTCGATGATTTAACCGACATGCTCGACTACGACTCCGAAGACATGGACAGTATGGACGACGATGCTGGAGACGACCAAGACCCAGCGCCTACAGGGCACTGGAAGGCCACCTCGTCATACGACATATACATGGCGGACATCCCAAAAGATGGGAACGGTGATGGAACAGCGGAGGATGACCCCTCTAAGAAACAGCCCAAGCGCCGACGTCAGCGGCGCCGCTCTAAATCCCGCCACAGCAAAAATGGTGATTCCGGCACGGGAGATAATAACACTCCGGATAGTGCCGAAGACAACCCCCTCCAGCAGGACTCATCGCATGAGGAGGGAGAAGCAAGTCCGCATGACAGTGCGGCAGAAAGAGAGGTAGAGGACGATAATTATGCGCCTCCCTCCGAAGACGAGGCAAGCCTCGACGACGACGAATTTGTCGTGCCCGAGGATCCCCCCGAACAGGAGCGTTTCAAACGCAGGCTTATGGCCACGGCAAGCAGCCTCAAGAAAAAGCAGCAACAGCTTAGAGCTGACCAAGACCTACTAGCTGACAGATGGACTGAAGTCCTTGCAGCCGAAGAGTATGAACTTGAACGCCCCTCCAAAGGCTACCCCAAACGCAGGCCGTTGCCTCGATTAGAGGAGGAAGCACCCAAGTCACCAGCGCACGACATGGCAGACCGGCCACCCCGTGGCCGCGATAGAGAAGCCTCTCGGCCCTCCGCTCGAGCCACGCCCCGACGCCGCTCAAATAGTTCCAAGGCAAGGGAAAACGCGCCGGACTTGCGAGATATATTGGAGGATAATGCAAAACATACAAGATCGATCTACGGATCGCGTGGGCGCCCCACGACATGGGATGATTACCGTCACGCCGGATACAGCAAACCCGGCCGGGCCGAACACAATAGACAAAGCTCATATGAGCTACGTCGTGATATAGCCCAATACAGAGGCGCCGCACACCCACTATGCTTCACAGATGAAGTAATGGATCATCAAATCCCTGAGGGCTTCAAACCCGTAAACATCGAATCATACGATGGAACCACAGATCCCGCGGTCTGGATCAAGGACTATCTCCTCCATATCCACATGGCCCGCGGTGATGATCTACACGCCATCAAATAGCTCCCACTTAAGCTTAAAGGACCAGCTCGACATTGGCTCAACAGCTTGCCAGCAGAATCAATTAGTTGTTGGGAGGACCTGGAGGCCGCATTCCTTAATAACTTCCAGGGCACATATGTGCGACCACCAGACGCCGATGACCTTAGCCATATAATTCAGCAGCCTGAAGAATCGGCCAGACAATTCTGGACGCGGTTCCTAACAAAGAAAAATCAGATCGTCGACTGTCCGGATGCAGAGACGCTAGCAGCCTTCAAACACAACATCCGCGACGAGTGGCTAGCCCGGCACCTAGGACAGGAAAAGCCGAAATCCATGGCAGCCCTTACCACACTCATGACTCGCTTTTGCGCGGGAGAGGACAGCTGGCTAGCTCGAAACAACAACTTGGGCAAACACCCTGATAGTTCGGATACCAAGGACAGCAATGGCAGGTCGCGTCGCAACAAGCATAAACGCCGCATTAACGGTGATAATACTGAAGATACGGCAGTAAATGCCGGATTCAGAGGCTCTAAACCCGGTCAGCGGAAGAAGCCATTCAGAAGAAATACCCAGGGCCCGTCCAACTTGGCCAAATACTCGATCGCTTGTGCCAGATACATGGCACCCCGAAAAACCCGCCAACCACACCAACAAGGACTGTTGGGTGTTCAAGCAAGCAGGCAAGCTAATCACCGAAAACAACGACAAGGGGCTGCATAGCGATGACGAGGAAGAGCCCCGGCCGCCGAACAATAGAGGACAGAAGGGCTTTCCCACACAAGTGCGGACGATGAACATGATATACGCAACCCACATACACAAAAGGGAGTGGAAGCGTGCGCTAAGGGACGTATACGCGATGGAGCTAGTCGCCCCGAAGTTCAACCCATGGTCTGCCTGCCCGATCACCTTCGACCTAAGGGACCACCCCACTAGCATCCGTCACGACGGTTTCGCCGCATTGGTTCTTGACCCAATTATCGACGGATTTCACCTCACCAGAGTCCTGATGGACGGCGGTAGCAGCCTGAACCTGCTTTATCAGGATACAGTGCACAAAATGGGCATAGACCCCTCAAGGATTAAACCCACAAGGAAGACCTTTAAAGGCGTCATACCAGGTGTAGAGGCCAATTGTACAGGCTCAGTTACACTCTAAGTGGTCTTCGGATCCCCGGATAACTTCCGAAGGGAAGAGTTAATCTTCGACATAGTCCCTTTCCGCAGCGGCTATCACGCACTGCTTGGATGAACAGCATTCGCAAAATTCAATGCGGTGCCGCACTACGCATACCTCAAGCTCAAGATGCCAGGCCCTCGAGGCGTAATCACGGTCAATGGAAACACCGAACGCTCTCTCCAAACGGAGGAGCATACGGCCGCCCTTGCGGCAGAAGTGCAGAACAGACTCTTAAGGCAATTCTCAAGTCCGGCCAATAAACAATCGGACACTGTCAAGCGCGCCCGGAGTAACCTACAACAAGACCGCCTGGCACGATCCGAACACGCGTAGCAATCCGGCCCCAACCCCAGCCCTCGTGAAGTTGCACTAGTAGAAAAAGGGGCTTTCGTCCAGGGCAGTTTAGCCCATTAGTCCCGGTTCAATCCAGAACCGGGACCAATGGAGCTATTTGCCCCGGTTCGTGAGCCCAGGGGGCTGGCCGGGCCACGTGGGCCATTGGTCCCGGTTCGTCCGGACCTTTTGGTCCCGGTTGGTGGGACGAACCGGGACCAATGGTCCTGGCTCCTGGCCCACCACTATTGGTCCCGGTTCGTGGCATGAACCGGGACAAAAGGCTTCCCTTTAGTCCCGGCTCATGCCACGAACCGGGGCTAATGGTGCTGCCTATATATACCCCTCGCGCAAGAGCAGAGCACTCCATTGCTCTATTTTTCTCTTGCCGGCGAGGGGGGGCATTGTGGTGCTCTAGCTCACCTCCTATGCACATGAGGTGTTCGATGAAATGCCCGAGCCACACTACTTAAGCTTTCTCCTCTCCAAGCTCGACCTCCAACCTCCATTTTCCTCAATATTTGTCTAGGTTTAGCGGTCCGTCACGCCCCGTCCCCGTCTTCACCGCCGTCGATCACCCGCGCCGATCTCATCGCCAGCACCACCGTGGTGAGCCTCTTGTTCTTATCTTCTTTCTGAAAGGAAAAATATTCTTACTTGTATTATTTTCTTACTTTTATTATTGCATCTTATATAGTGCGATGGTTTTGGTATCCGCCCCCGTCGGCCCTCGTCCTGTCTATGATTCGGATGTGGTATATATTATCTTTTCATAA
>LR880971.1:802387457-802398739 GCA_904067115.1 Aegilops sharonensis | reverse complement strand
ATGATGAACTTCTATTAATTTGGTCACTTAATTATCTATTCATGATGTTCTGTAATGATTTTTGACACACTTAATTATATATAATGCACGCAGATGAACCGGCAATGGATGTACGGTGACAGACACACCTCCGAGTACATTAAGGGCGTGCATGCTTTTCTCGAAGTGGCTGAGGCAAACAAGCAGAATGGTTTTATGTGTTGTCCATGCCCTATATGTGGGAATACGAAGTCTTACTCTGACCGGAAAATCCTTCACACCCACCTGCTTTATAAGGGTTTCATGCCACACTATAATGTTTGGACGAGGCACGGAGAAATAGGGGTTATGATGGAAGACGGCGAGGAAGAAGAGTACGATGATAACTATGTGCCCCCTGAATACGGTGATGCTACTGAACATTAAGATGCACCAGACGATGTGCATGATGGTGCTGCAACGGGCGAAGCTGCTGAAGATCAAGAGGAACCAGACGATGTGCCCCATGATGATGATCTCCGCTGGGTCATTGTCGATGCAAGGACACAATGCGAAAGTCAAAAGGAGAAGCTGAAGTTCGATCGCATGTTAGAGGATCACAAAAAAGGGTTGTACCCCAATTGCGAAGATGGCAACACAAAGCTCGGTACCGTACTCGAATTGCTGCAGTGGAAGGCAGAGAATGCTGTGCCTGATAAAGGATTTGAGAAGCTACTGAAAATAATGAAGAAGAAGCTTCCAAAGGATAACGAATTGCCCGACAGTACATACGCAGCAAAGAAGGTCGTATGCCCTCTAGGATTGGAGGTGGAGAAGATACATGCATGCCCTAATGACTGCACCCTCTACCGTGGTGCCTACAGGGATCTGAACGCATGCCCGGTATGCGGTGCATTGCGGTATAAGATCAGACGAGATGACCCTGGTGATGTTGACGGCGAGCCTCCCTGGAACAGGGTTCCTGCGAAGGTGATGTGGTATGCTCCTATAATACCACGGTTGAAACGTCTGTTCAGAAACGGAGAGCATGCCAAGTTGATGCGATGGCACAGTGAGGACCGTAAGAAAGACGGGAAGTTGAGAGCACCCGCTGACGGGTCGCAGTGGAGAAAAATCAAGAGAAAGTACTGTGATGAGTTTGCAAAGGACCCAAGGAACGTATGGTTTGCTTTAAGCACGGATGGCATTAATCCTTTCAGGGAGCAGAGCAGCAATCACAGCACCTGGCCCGTGACTCTATGTATGTATAACCTTCCTCCTTGGATGTGCATGAAGCGGAAGTTCATTATGATGCCAGTTCTCATCCAAGGCCCTAAGCAACCCGGCAACGACATTGATGTGTACCTAAGGCCATTAGTTGAAGAACTTTTACAGTTGTGGAATGGAAACGGTCTACGTACGTGGGATGAGCACAAAAAGGAGGAATTTGACCTAAAGGCGTTGCTGTTCGTGACCATCAACGATTGGCCCGCTCTCAGTAACCTTTCAGGACAGACAAACAAGGGATACCACGCATGCACGCACTGTTTACTTGACACCGATAGTATATACCTGGGAAGCTGCAGGAAGAATGTGTACCTGGGCCATCGTCGATTTCTTCCGACCAACCATCAATGTCGAAAGAAAGGCAAGCATTTCAAAGGCGAGGCAGATCACCGGAAGAAGCCCGCCATGCGTACCGGTGATCACGTACTTGCTATGGTCAATGATTTACACGTAATATTTGGAAAGGGTCCCGGCGGACTAGCTGTTCCGAATGACACTGAGAATCACGCACCCATGTGGAAGAAGAAATCTATATTTTGGGACCTACCCTACTGGAAAGACCTAGAGGTCNTCGATTTCTTCCGACCAACCATCAATGTCGAAAGAAAGGCAAGCATTTCAAAGGCGAGGCAGATCACCGGAAGAAGCCCGCCATGCGTACCGGTGATCACGTACTTGCTATGGTCAATGATTTACACGTAATATTTGGAAAGGGTCCCGGCGGACTAGCTGTTCCGAATGACACTGAGAATCACGCACCCATGTGGAAGAAGAAATCTATATTTTGGGACCTACCCTACTGGAAAGACCTAGAGGTCCGCTCTTCGATCGACGTGATGCACGTGACGAAGAACCTTTGCGTGAACCTGCTAGGCTTCTTGGGCGTGTATGGGAAGACAAAAGATACACCTGAGGCACGAGAGGACCTGCAACGCTTGCACGAAAAAGAGGGCATGCCTCCGAAGTAGTATGAAGGTCCTGCCAGCTACGCTCTTACGAAAGAAGAGAAAGAAATATTCTTTCAATGCCTGCTCAGTATGAAGGTCCCGACTGGCTTCTCGTCGAATATAAAGGGAATAATGAATATGCCAGAGAAAAAGTTCCAGAACCTAAAGTCTCATGACTGCCACGTGATTATGACGCAACTGCTTCCGGTTGCATTGAGGGGGCTTCTACCGGAAAACGTCCGATTAGCCATTGTGAAGCTATGTGCATTCCTCAATGCAATATCTCAGAAGGTGATCGATCCAGAAATCGTACCAACGCTAAGGAGTGATGTGGCGCAATGTCTTGTCAGTTTCGAGCTGGTGTTCCCACCATCCTTCTTCAATATCATGACGCACGTCCTAGTTCATCTAGTCGACGAGATTGTCATTCTGGGGCCCGTATTTCTACACAATATGTACCCCTTTGAGAGGTTCATGGGAGTCCTAAAGAAATATGTTCGTAACCGTGCTAGGCCAGAAGGAAGCATCTCCATGGGCCATCAAACAGAGGATGTCATCGGGTTTTGTGTTGACTTCATTCCTGGCCTTAATAAGATAGGTCTCCCTAAATCGCGGTATGAGGGGAGACTGACTGGAAAAGGCACGCTTGGAAGAGACTCAATAATATGCAGGGACGGATATTCTTGGTCTCAAGCACACTACACAGTTCTACAGAACTCTACCTTGGTGACCCCGTATGTCGATGAACACAAGAACAGTCTGCGCTCCAAACACCCGGAGTAGTGCGACGACTGGATTACATGTGAACACATCAGGACTATCAGCAGTTGGTTGGAAACACGTCTCAGAGGTGACAGCACTGTTTGTGATGAGCTGTACTTGTTGTCCAGGGGACCATCTTCGACTGTAATGATTAGGAAAGGATACGAGATAAATGGGAATACATTTTACACGATTGACCAAGATGAAAAGAGCACCAACCAAAACAGCGGTGTCCGCTTTGATGCAGCAACCGACAAGGGAAATGACACATATTATGGTTACATAGTAGACATATGGGAACTTGACTACGGAGTAGATTTTAAGGTCCCTTTGTTTAAGTGCAAGTGGGTCAATCTGTCAGGAGGCGGGGTACAGGTAAGGGGACAGGACGGAATGACAACAGTGGATCTGAAAAATCTTGGGTCCACTGACGAACCGTTCGTCCTAGCCAATGATGTGGCACAGGTTATCTATGTGACGGACATGTCTACCAGACCGAGGACAAGAAAAGATAAGGAAGCGAATACATCATACAATGAGCCAAAGCGCCACATAGTTCTTTCAGGAAAAAGGGACATCCTGGGCGCAGAGCGCGAGACAGACATGTCTGAAGAGCATGAAAAGTTTCATGAAATTCCCCCCTTCAAAGTCAAGGCTGACCCAAGCATCCTGATAAACGATGAAGATTATCCATGGTTACGGCGCAATAAGCAAACGACACAAGCGAAGAAAAAGTGAAGACTTTCTCCCGCAACTATTATGATGATACCATGCCAACTTTGTAACACACGAGTATGATACCATTGTCCGTTTTGTTCATGAACATGCTATGCCAACTTTTTCAGAGTTCATTTGAAAACTATGAATTTGAAAACCTCGCCAACCGAAGGGCGCTCACACCGGTTTATAAGCCCGTCCCTCTACGCCTTGTTGAGCTCACAAACTTGTGATTCACACAAATTTCAAAGAATTCAAATTTTCTGACACTAATGGCACAAACAGAAAGTTTATATTTTTTCTAAAACTAAAAGCACTAACAGAAAATTTATAATTTTGCTGACCTAAAAGCAAAAAGAATTAAAAAATAAAGCAAAAAACCAAAATAAAATAAATAATGCAGAAAACAGAAAAAAAAACTTGAAAAAAATAAAAATAGCAACAATAAGTATTTTGTTGTAAGTAGAAACAAAATAAAATAAATAAAGCAACAAAGAAAACAAAAAAAGTGTTTTCAAATTTTAAAACTAATGGCACTAATAGAAAGTTTATATTTTTTCTAAAACTGAAAGCAAAAAGAAATAAAATATAAAGCAAAAAAAAGTGCCACCTACTGGGCCCCAACGGCCTGAATACGACTAGAAACCCTATGGGCCAGGATTCAGGCCCGCGGAAGGCCCAGCAGGCCCACAGGCACAGATGGCCGATTTAGGCCCGAAAGCCTGCTTTAGAGAGGAGCTCGAGAGGGGAGCCGAACCGCACCCGAGATCCGCCGGTTTTGACACCGACATCCCCCCTGCACCTTCGTCGCCTGCCCGAGTCACCACCCCGACTGCGCCACTCTCGTGTGGAGGCCCTGTGCGCTGTCAGCTTTGCGTGTGTGAGAGGCATCTCGCCTCCAAGTGCCACAAGAGGTTTCAGCGGAGCTTCCTGGGTATTGGTAATGATGGAAAAGGTAATGAGCGACAGTTTGCCATGGCGGGTTTTGGCCCTCCTGCTGCTCATGTTGCTGCCAAGAGCAAGGATACACGCGTCGACCCCGGCTATACACCGTCATATCCGATTGATCCTGCGTGGTATATGGACACTGGCGTCACGAATCATATGACGAACGAGCTCACCAAGTTGTCCACCCACCAGCCATACTCCGGCCACGACAAGGTTCACACCGCCAACGGTGTAGGTATGCCCATCTCTCATGTTGGTCAAGCATCTCTCTTAACTAGTCATCCATCTAGGCAACTTCATCTTCGTAATATTTTACGGGTCCCCTCAGTGACTCTTAATCTGTTATCTGTTCCAAAGCTCACTCTTGATAACAATGTCCTATGTGAATTTCACCCATTTGATCTTTTTGTTAAGGACCGAGCCACCTGGGAAATTCTGCTTAGTGGTCGTCTCAGCCATGGCTTATACCGCTTGGAGGATCCATCCGCCCGCGCGTCTTCAGCGGTGTTCGTGTGTCTCCGTCCCAGTAGCACTCTTGCCTTGGTCACCCTGCCACTCCCATAGTTTGTCATGTACTTCGCCGTCATGAGCTGCCTATTGAGTCTAGCAATAAGGAGATGTCCGTGTGTGATGCCTGTCAACAAGGCAAAAGTTATCGGTTACCATTTGTTTCTTCTACTCGTCAAGTAACGAGTCCTCTTGAACTTGTGTTCTCTGATGTGTGGGGTCCAGCCCAAACGTCTGTGAGTGGTCACAACTATTATGTTAGCTTTATTGATGCCTATAGTCACTTTACCTGGCTTTATCTTCTTAAGCGCAAATCTGATGTGTTTGATATATTCATTCAGTTTCAAGTGCATGTAGAGCGTCTTCTCAAGCATAAGATTATTCATGTTCAGTCTGATTGGGGGGCGAATATCGCAACCTCAATGCTTTCTTTAATAAGCTTGGGATCTCTCATCGTTTATCATTTCCTCATACACATCAGCAGAACGGCGCTGTTGAGCGCAAGCATCGACATATAGTTGAGACCGGACTCACACTCCTGGCTGCGTATGTACCCTTTCGTTTTTGGAGTGATGCCTTTGCTACAGCATCTTTTCTTATTAACCGACTACCTACGCGTGTCATTAATATGAAAACTCCTACTGAGCTCCTTTTACATGAAATTCCTGATTATACCTTTTTTAAGGTGTTCGGGTGTGCCTGTTGGCCCCATCTTCGTCCATATAATCATAGAAAGCTTGAGTTTCGGTCTAAGAAATGTGTGTTTCTGGGTTATAGTTCTCTTCATAAAGGCAACAAGTGCCTTCATGTGCCAACAAATCGTGTCTATATATCCCGTGATGTTGTCTTTGATGAGAACGTCTTCCCCTTTTCCGCCATGCCACAGCAACCTGCCACACCCCCATCTATGAATTCATCTCCTCTTATGCTTGGCCAATTTGAAGATGTTGCATATTCGCATGTGTTGTTACCTAACCATGGTGCAGGTGTTGGACGTGGTGCTTGCCTGGAACTTCTTCCAGATACAACTCCTATCACACATGTTGATCGGCCGGTGCACGTGCATGCACCCGTCGTCGACCCCGTATCTGGCGCAGTGCCCGCCCATGCAACTGGACCAGTGCTGGCCTCCGACCCTGGGTCGGTGCCATCCGAGGCGCGGCCCACGACCCCGATGGTCTCCCCTGGGCGGCTCGAGCGGTCCCCGTCACCGTCTCCACGCCCGGCCTCGCCTCTGTCGTCGCCTCCGTCGTTGCCTTCATCACCCGCCCGTATGTCCCTGCCGCCCCTTTCACCTGGGTTGGCTGGGCCTACCGTCGACTCGCCTGAGCTCTTGCCTGGGCTCCCGTCGCCCGCCCTGCCGTCATCATCTCCCGTGTTGGCGCCGCCGACTCCTGTTCCCGTTGCACCGCAACGACCGCATACTCGCAGCCGCAGCGGTATTGTCCAACCCAAGCAGCGTCATGATGGTACTGTCACATATTTGGCTGCCTGTCTTGCTCATTCTGTTGCAGATCCTACTGATGAACCACGCAACTATGAGGCCGCTATGAGTATCCCTCACTGGCGGGCAGCTATGGAGCAAGAGTATCACGCTCTTATGCATAATGAGACATGGACATTGGTTCCTCCTCCGCCTCGCGTCAACATCATTGATTCGAAGTGGGTTTTCAAAGTCAAGAGACATGCGATCGGAACTATTGAGCGCTACAAGGCGCGTCTCGTGGCTAGAGGGCTTAAACAACGACAGGGTCTGGACTACGAGGACACATTCAGCCCGGTTGTTAAGCCTACTACCATCCGGCTTCTTCTGTCTCTTGCAGTTTCTCGTGGTTGGTCTCTTCGACAACTTGATGTGCAGAATGCTTTTCTCCATGGGTTGCTTGAAGAGGAGGTTTACATGCGGCAGCCACCAGGGTTTGTTGATCCAGATCAGCCTCATCATCTCTGTCGCCTGACGAAGGCTCTCTACAGACTGAAACAGGCACCTCGTGCCTGGCATGCTCGTCTTGCTTCGGCCCTTCGTACTCATGGATTCGTTCCGTCGACAGCTGACAGTTCGCTGTTTTTATTTCATCGCCCCAGTCTGACTGTGTATTTGCTTGTGTACGTGGATGACATTATTCTGGTCAGTTCTTCTGCCACGGCTGCTGATGCTCTTGTGACTGCTCTTGGCAAAGATTTCGCGGTTAAAGACTTGGGACAGCTACACTTTTTCCTGGGCATTGAAGTTGCACATCAGTCTCGTGGCAGCTTGGCTCTCACCCAGAAAAAGTACTCCCTTGATCTCTTGCGCCGTGCTGGTATGCTCAAGTGTAAGCCATCACCCACGCCCATGTCCTCTACTGACAAGCTCTCGGCTACTGCTGGTTCTCCTCTCTCTTCTACAGATGCTGCGGAGTATCGGAGTATTGTTGGTGGCTTGCAGTATCTGACTATCACCCGTCCTGATCTTTCATTTGCGGTTAATAGGGTATGTCAGTATCTTCATGCTCCTACAGATGTGCATTGGTCTGCTGTGAAGCGCATTCTTCGTTATGTGCGTCTCACTGTCTCCTATGGTCTTCATCTGCGACCTAGTTCCTCTGCTGTTTTATCTGCATTCTCAGATGCTGATTGGGCTGGGTGTTCGGATGACAGGCGATCCACGGGGGGACATGCTGTATTTCTGGGTCCTAATTTGATCGCCTGGAGTGCACACAAGCAAGCCACTGTTTCTCGCAGCAGCACAGAAGCTGAGTACAAAGCAGTTGCCAATGCGACTGCTGAGCTTATCTGGATTGAGTCTTTGCTTCGAGAGCTGGGAATCTCCCAGTCACATCCTCTAGTTCTTTGGTGTGACAACATTGGTGCTACGTTTCTTTCAACAAATCCGGTGTTCCATGCACGAACCAAACACATTGAGATTGACTATCATTTTGTGAGGGAACGTGCTGCACAGAAGCTACTACAGGTCAAGTTTATCTCCTCAAAGGATCAACTTGCCGACATCTTCACCAAGCCTCTACCTTCTCCCATGTTTGAGGTCTGTAGGCGCAATCTCAACCTCCTAGATGCATCAGGAGTGAGTTGAGATTGAGGGAGGGTGTTAGACTTTGTAACGTAGTCCAACTGTGTAATATGTATATTGTGTATCATTATAAATATATGTGATAGGCCACTCCTAGAGGGTTGAGCCAGTTCCCACAAATCCTACGTTTAACAGATGTTTATGTGTGGTGAGAGTTCTGTGGAAGTACTAGTATAAAAGACAGTATGGGCAAGCCATATGCATGGAACTGGGAAGAGGCCTTGATGGCTCATTTTATAGCTAAGGTTCTATTTGATCATGCCTGCTGCAATAAAAAAATAAACAGGAAAGACATCTCATTTGTGTCTCGAATAATTCTAGACGCCATTCTTGACCTGGTAACCAAGAAAGTATTCTCTAGATAAGCTCAGGAGGGGTGCAGCCAAGAAGGTGGTAGTAATAGGTAATTAAGGAACAAATATGCAAGGATTTGGTGTGTTAGAACTTAGGATTGAGACCCAAGATGATGGAGTATGATTCATCACTGACGACAATGCAAATACGTCAGTGCTACAATTGCTTGCTTCATATCTGGTCGGGCTGCAGGTGTTTCCTTAATTAGTCATATCATTATACATTCGATCTGGACTTAGTGGAGCTCGAACTTACCTTTGTGGTTGGCGCCATTATTCGATCATGACACTGCTTCATTAAGAAATTGGTGGATGGATGAGCTCCACTAAGTTTATTTATTTAGATCTAAAAAACATATGAGTGGATTCGTCACCATCTCACTGATTGACGGGGCTCCGATTTGATTCGATTCTGCCCACCGCCATCTGTCCGATCAATTCAGGAGGAATTGTTGTTTATCAGCACATTTCTGCTAGCTAGTCAAGCACCGATGATTTGATGATAACAAGAAGAGGACCATGCAAGACCATGGAGGCCTCTTTTGGAGTTGTATATACTAATCTATTTTTCCTTTGAGAAAACATCAAATTACGTATAGAAACGATGCAAGGACCAGGACCGGACACAACTACTGCAGAACTAGAACTAGATAACTGGATTTCTAGATCGCCATCCTTAAGCTACCACTGAGTAAATTGCAAAAAACCACCACAATTGAAGACCCTAATTCAAAAAACCACCACCATTCGTTTTATTTTAAAAAAAACCACCAACATTGTGCTAACAGTTTTCAAAAAACACTAAATGCACGGTAAGCAACGATTGACGCGAAAACTGATGGTACCGCTGTAAGTGATGACATGGCATGCGAAAGCCAACACCGTTTGACTCCGCTGTCAGGGCCCACCCGTCATACTCTTGTCCACGCTCTCAGGCCTTCTTCCTCTTCAGGCTAAATGCCAGGGCCGTGCTCCCGCCGACGCGCTCCGGGGAGGCAGCCGCCGCCGCCACCGCTGTCTAGGATAGCAGCCTCCTCCGCTGCATGCGGCCCTCCAGTGTGTCTTCAACACGAACCACTGAAGGTGTCGAGTCCAGCAGCAGCCGTGGCTCGCGGTGGAGGTTCGTGCATCGCTGCCCTCTCTCTGTGCCTTTCAATCTGATGTTGTGCTGTCGCTCAGGTTTGTGCTCTTCTACTTTCATAGAAACAGATTTCACCATACTTCTAAGTCACCTGCTCTTTAGAGAAACTGAATGTTAGCATGCACACCATTCAGGCTAGCTATTTTAGCTTAAATTATCTTCATTTTTCTAATTGCATTTATATATATTCTCCACTACTGAATATTTGTATTTAAAAAAACTGTGAAGATGGTATATAGTTCTATTTTTTTAAGAACTGAGCAGCTTTATGGTATGTATTACTCTGAGCCAAAAAGTACAGGCCAAGTATTTTGGATTTGTCACTTATAGCTTATAAGGGCTGACCTACAATCATTTGTAGCTTCCCTCCGTGCCTCCGGATACACGGCGGTGTCGCTGGCCTCTGACGTGCTCCTCCTCCTACTGGCGGTGCTCCTCCGACGAGGCAAGACGCCAGCATCGCTGCAGAGCCAGGAGACGCAGGAGGAGCCCTACGCGTACAAGGACGAGGCCACCGACGGGACCAAGAAGAGGCTAACCTCGGAGGCGTCGTGGCTGGTGCAGTACGCCTCACCTCCCCTGCAAGCTCCCCTGCATGCTCGCCAAGCATGTCCTGAACTGCAGTGAAGATCCATCAGAAGAAGGGCAGCAGGGTGGCATGCTCTGGAAGGTTGTACTGCATGCTCGCCAAACACATGATGCAGAAGGTTCAGTCTAGATAGACTGAATTTGTTGTTGTTGTGGTCACAGAGATCAAATTTGTGCATGTATATAGAGTATGATAATTTTAACTCTGCTGTCAAAAGTTAGTGCAAGTTCAGTATGTTCAGTTCAGTTCTTTTTGCTGCAGGATCAAATTTGTTTCTCCCATTTTACAGAAACATAATGTGTCCAAAACTGAAAATTGCTGTCATTTTAACTGAATTTAGTAAACTAAAAACTGAAAACTGATGTTATTTTAATTGAAGATATAATTGCAGTGGCTAGTCCTCGATATTGGTGAGAATCACAATCTTGTGTGGTTGAAATTCTTCCACAAGTTCAAGCATTGGCTTTATAACGTTTTAGTTGTTACAGTACAGTCTCTTGGTCCATGACAACTAAAAGATCAAAATTTAGTAAATTCAGTTTAACTCTGAATATGTACTTTGATGTAAATTTGGACATGACTACAGCCCATCTAAGTTAGACAATATTCTGAAGAAGAGAAACTTAAAAGTGTAAGTTGTTGTGTCCAAATACTCCTGAAGCAAATTTGATGGAAATTACTCCTTTTGTGATAATAAAGACTCAGGTCCATGGGGATTTGCTTTTGTAATTAACTACTCAAGCTCAATTTGTAAAGTGGAGTACTGCATCAGATTGAATTCTCTCACTGACTTTTTCAATGATCATCATCATTCTCAGTTTCAATGATCATCTAACTGAATTTGATTTATTCTTTTTGGTACAATCATCATTCTAAGAAGAAGAAGAAGAAGAAGAAGAAGAAGAAGAAGAAGAGAAGAAGAAGAAGAAGAAGAAGAAGAAGAAGAAGAAGAAGAAGAAGAAGAAGAGAAGAAGAAGAAGAAGAAGAAGAAGAAGAAGAAGAA
>LR880971.1:802345402-802384019 GCA_904067115.1 Aegilops sharonensis | reverse complement strand
GGCGCGGGCGGCGGGGTGGTGGGGTGGTGGGGCGGCTGGGTGCTTGGGCGGCGGCGGGTGAGATGCATGGGAGAGGAGGGGAGAGAGGGAGGGGATAGAGGCTACAGTTTTTTTTACCTTAAAAAATAACCCCATCTCTTTGCCATCTGCTGGCAGATCGCAAAAAGGTGGGGCTCCTAACGGCCAGAGGATTTGCCAACCTCTTTGGCAAAGATTATTTAACATCCACTGGCAGATGGCAAAGAATTGGCTGATGGCAACCATGTTCTTTGCCGTCTGTCAGTTCTTTGCCATCTGTTTTTTATAAGCAGATGGCAGCAGATGGCAAAGACGTTCTTTGCCATCCGCTGGCAGATGGCAAAGAGCTGGCTGATGGCAAATTCCCTGTTTCCAGTAGTGGTAAGCTTTGGCACACATCTTGAAAGGAACGTTTATGAGTGTGATCGGCCGAAACTGCTTAATTGATTCCGCCCCTTTGTCCTTGGGGATCAAGCAGATAGCCCCATAGTTAAGACGCGACAGGTCCACCGTACCGAGGACAAAGCCATTTATAATCGCTTGGAAAAGGTCCCTAAGTGTCGGCCAAAAACGTTTGAAGAACTCCACCGGCCAGCCATCCGAGCCTGGAGCCGTGTCGTTCTTCATTCCAGCAAGCGCGCTGTCGATCTCTTGGGGCGAAAAGGACACCATCAAGGCATCATTTTCCTGCTGCGAAACCCGCTCATGCAGTCCCCATAAGTCTTCCCTTAGACTTAAACTCTTTGCTTCGGCTGTTCCCAACAGCTCAACGAAGAAGTCGAAGATGTACTTAACTATTTCATTTTGGGTGACCAGCGTCCCACTCTCCGTCTGAAGCCTGAGAATAGTACTCTTGCGTTTACGGCCGTTAGCGTATGCGTGGAAATAACCCGTGTTGGCATCGCCTTTCACGACCCACTTGACACCGCCCCTGCATCGCCAATACTCCTCCTCCGCCCTGAGAATTGCCAGGACTTGGTGTTCTAGGGAGTATCTAAGTTCCCATTCGTCCCCAGAGAAGGTTCTTACGTCCGCCTGCGCGTCTAGGTGAGCGATTTCTTCCACAATGCGCACCCTTTCCCTTTTAGACTCAAAGCTTGTCAGCGGCGCAGGCGTCTTTTCCCTTGCGATACTTGGGTCTCCCCCTCTCCGTGTGGAAGCTGAAATTGGTGGACTTCCAATTCCTCGTGGACAAAGTGGCAAGCAAGTTGCCAACGTATGATGGCCTAAACATCACCACCATCGGGCGAACGACCCTCGTCAAGTCCGTGATCACTTCCAAAGTGGTCTACCCCGCCACCCCGTTGGTCATACTACCAACCATCCTCCACAATGTCAACAAGCTTGAAAGAGCCTTCCTATGGTCCGGCTCGAAAAAGACATCGGGGGCCAAATGCAAGGTGAACTGGGAGAAAGTTTGCCGGCCTCTTTCGTACGGAGGGCTTGGGGTCCTGAACACCTCCAAGTTTACGAGGGCTCTCCGGTTATGATGGCCGTGGTACGAATGGAAAGAGCCCAACAAGATGTGGGTGGGGATGGAAAACCCATGTGATGTAGAGGACCTCAATTTTTTCTATGCCTCAACCACCATCACCATTGGTAACGGCGCGAGGACACCCTTTTGGGACTCTCCTTGGCTTCTTGGGCGTTCGTCAAAAGACTCTCATTGGAAGGTTAGGTAGGCCCTCAAGCACAACGCGTGGATCATCAAGATTAAAACCCCCATCAACGTAACCGCCGAGCACATCACGCAGTTATTCACTCCTTTGGATGCTTCTTAACGAGGTCCACCTTGATGAGCTCACCGAGGATGACATCATTTGGAAGCATACGAGCAATGGGCAGTACTCGGCGACTTCCGCATACAGGGCGCAATTCCTAGGGATGGTCATGTCGCCCATGGACAGGATGGTTTGGAAGGTTTGGGCGCCTCCAAAAGTTAATTTTTTTGCTTGGCTAGCTCTTCAAGATAGAATCTGGACGGCGTATAGATTGGCAAAGCGAGGATGGCCAAATTGTGATGCTTGCCCTCTCTGCAAGAGAGTGCAAGAGTGCGGGCCCCATCTCTTCTACAAGTGCCGCTACACCCGACGCCTTTGGTCTCTGGTCACTGGGAAATTCCCCATGCTCGGGCTCGACACTTCCGCTTGGCCCTTCTTTGAAACGGTTGAAGATTGGTAGGCAAGCACTTGCGTCGAAGAAACGCCACATCGTCAAGCCAAGGCCTCCATCACCATGCTTGTCTCTTGGATAGTTTGGAACGAGCGGAACACAACGGTTTTTAAGCATACCGCCAATCTTGCTTTCGTCCATCTCCACCGAGGCAAACCTTTGGGTCATCGCCGGAGCTAAGAAATTAGGGTCTTTTATAGCGCGCGAGTAATCCGCATGTCGTGTATTTTGGTGGCTTGTAACAAACTCTATTCTCTCTTATTTAATGGATGAGGCAAAGCTTTTGCCTCCATTCCAAAAAAAGAAGAAGCTTTCCCCTAGAAAAACAAAACAAGACGAGAAGGTTACTCAACACGACTAAACTTACTTTTTTATCGTTTTTCCTTTTTGAAGCCAAACTGTACTCTTCCTATCGATCGGTGTTAAATAGGTTTAACGTGACATGTATACGTATGTAACTTATATGTGTTGGTCATTATGTATAAAAAGAACCCACGGAAAACCCTAAACCTATTCTTCTAACTGTCGCAACTCAATACATACAAGAAGATCAACGGAGACGACTTATTAAATGAATTTTCTCAGCGATGCAGAAAACACACGCGTACACGTGTCCTCTTGCTTGCAGCAAGCTAGCATGTTCGTACGGAGTTCGGTCTCCGTGTCCGTGTACGTACTATTATGTGTTACTCACGGTTGTAATTGATCGATCCAAACTCAATCAATCAAACCGGTCCTCAATTCGTCGGCGCAGATCGACATACGGCCGGCGGCGGCGCCGTGTATCTAGCTAACATCCTACAGAGGGCGCCGGTGATGACGTCAACGCACAACTGGTCCGACCTCCCCGGCGATCTCCTCCATGTGGTCTACGTCAAAGTCCCCGGCTTGCTCCACCGCATCCGCTTCGCCGCCGTTTGCAGGTCGTGGCGAGCCTCTGCAATCGCGCCGCGGCACGCTGCTCCGCCCACTGTACCGTGGCTTCTCTTGTCCTCATCGCGCGACAATGGCGTCAATGGCGTCAAGACGAAGAACATATACTGTCCTGAGGACGACCAGTTCTTACACATCCCTCTCCCGAGCAAAGCGATTGGAAAGTGGTTTGTGGGAGCTTATGACGGTGGCTGGGTCGCCATGCTCGGACACGACATGCAACTTGCGGTCGTGAACCTCTTCTCCGGTGATGAGGTGCCGCTCCCTGCAAAGGACACGAGTGCAGTCTTGCCGGGTGGCTCGAGCAACATAATTCAAAAGGTTGTCTTCTCGGAATCCCCCGCCATAAGTGGATGTATGCTGGCCGCCATCATCCCCCAATGCGGCATCGCCATCTGCCGGGTTGGTTGTAAGGACAACACGTGGACAGTGAAACAACTTGCTTGGCCAAGACTCAAGGACATAGTATTCTGCAATGGACGGCTCTATGGCCTGACCTTCTTTGAGGACCTAGTCAAGTTTGAAATAGGTGTGAACAAAGACGGCAGGCCGGAAATCACCCGCGAACCTTGCCGGCTTCCGATCCGAATGCTTAGTAACCGTGTCGCGTGTCAAAACTACATCATCGAGTGGCATGGCAAGTTGGCGATGGTTATGAGGAATTTCCATGCGCCCTATATTAAAGTGTTTCAACTTGCTAACGAATCAACATCAACCACAGAGTGCACTCATAGGTGGGAGGAGGTAACGAGCTTGGGTGACAACGCCTTATTTTTAGGGGAGATGTGGTCCAAGACAGTGTACACGACGGCTGTTGGATGCGGCGGGGTGCAGAGAAACTGCATCTATACCGATGATCTCGCGCATTCAACTTGGTTGGATGACCAAGTTGACCATGAATATGATGACGCCATGTGGAGTATCAAATCAGCTGCCTGTTATGTAGCTGATTCTTCATGTCGCATATGGGTTCCCCCTAGAGACATTTAGCCGATCAAGAATGGTCTTAGGTGCCATCTTTTTTTATTTTATCCCTAGTGTCTCAGGCCAACATTTAACATAAATTGGAACATATAGGTTGTGGAAATACCAATAATATATAAATCTGCATTTTATTATAAGATATATATGCCTTCGCGCAATCTGTAGTATGGTTTGTATATTGTCTCGTGGCATACAAAAATTATGAATTATTCATTCTTGGATTAGTTATGTTGCTTAATATCTTTACGTGTTTTGAACGTGATTAACTTTCTATTCAGATTGATTTCGTATGTGATTGAAGCATGCATGCAAATCATATAATGGTATGACTGTAGATTGTGTAGTAACAACAATCGTGACCGAAAAACAAGCATGTTGTACTGTTGTCATCAGCTCGGATGACCACATAAGGTGATGTCCATAGCTAATCCCACGTGTTACTCACAGAGGATCATGGCGAAAATGTGGTCCAAGGCGGTGTATGTGCCGATGGTGAGGCACGACGGGGTGCAAAGCAACTGCATCTACACCGACAACATGACATACTTGGTGAAGTTGGACGACCATGGTGACCATATATGTCCTACGCTAGGCGAAAGCAGTGAGGATGCCATGTGGCGGATCAAATCAGCGGGAACTATGGCAGTTCCTCGTTCTTACTGGCATGTGGGTACTCCCTCAGGATTTCTAGCCGATAAAGCCTAGTCTAGCATGGACACCTTTAGCTTTATTCCTAGCATACACGGTATTAAGATCAAGTTTCACCCTAATTTGGGTCATATACATCAGAGAAAAATTAGTTTGTACAGAATCACATTTGTCTCAGAGTTATATATAAGCCTTGTTAAAATTGTCGTTGCCGATCTGTGAGATTACAAAGAGGCCTTCAAGCATCCATGCTTAGTTAGGCCCGGTCCTAAAAACCAAGACCATGTCCTGATCAGCAGCACACGTCTCACGAGATCGATCAGAAAACACGGCCAAGTAAGTGTGCTCCTATCGTTTGGATTTGAGCGCGTACTTGTCATTGGCGGCTAGAGTAGATAGCTAGGCCCCGGCCGGCACGAGATGATCTGGAAGAGCCTGCGCACCAACCAGCCTGAAAGCAATCTCCCCAATCATGCAATGCAAGCAATCCACTAACAAGAGTTCATTCAAGAGGAAGCAAAGACCAGGCAGGCCCTACTACTGTTGCACCCACACAAGGCCACCAGCTAAGATCCCAAAGCACCAATCGCATCAACAGGAGGCAAATCAAATCTTAGTACACGTCGTGGTGATCTCTGTCACAAGCCCACAGGGGACTTGTACACATCACCACACACTTGATT
The DNA here is from genome assembly GCA_904067115.1 of Aegilops sharonensis. NCBI lineage: Eukaryota > Viridiplantae > Streptophyta > Magnoliopsida > Poales > Poaceae > Aegilops > Aegilops sharonensis. The sequence goes on along the minus strand of LR880971.1, from coordinate 802,378,581 downwards.
GACATGATATAATTTCACAGTCGTTTTCTCTCTTTATGCTCTTGACACATACAACACATTCAGGGGGATAAGGATCGGAAAACACATATGATACACACTCACTATATATGCTCCATTCGTTCATCATCACATTCAGGCCAACAGTTGTTGATTCTTCCAGCTTCCCTGCATCCATGCATCTATAATTCCAGCACCAGGTCTGCATCATCAAAGTCACAAAGACGTGAAGGTGTGAGTGTGAGCACAGGACTGCACTGTGCAACATCATACATATGCACAGTAGTGTCTGGTTGAAGATTCTCCATGTGATAGTAAGGAACATATCTCTCGCTGTCAGGTGTCCATTTTAGTGATGGGATTACTGTGCATATGCTAGATCGATATAGCTGGCGAATTCTTGAACATTCTCCAAAAATAGTAGGGAATATCTCACTGTCAAGTGTCCATTTAGGTGATGGGAAAGGTTGTTACTGTACATGCATGCTAGGTGGTTTCGAGAATGAATGATGGGCTTGCACAAGCACTATTAGTAACACTCACTGACCCACTAGAAAGAGAAAGAAAAAAGGGAATATTAATTAATTGCACTCACAGTCTGCGTCGGTCTTGATCCAGTGGCCGCTCTTGTCGCCGTTGAGCTCCTCGCCGCCGTCGTCAACAGGGGAGGCGCTGAAGGAGCGCTTCGTGCAGCAGCAGCCGAAGCTCAGCCTGCGTGGCCCGGTCTTCTTCGGAGTCGGTGGGGGCACCGACTCATCGGTGGCACCGCCACCGCCGCCGTTGTCTGGGGTACCCCGCTTGCGGTTCTTCTTGGTCAGCATAGTGCTTTCAGGGTAGACTTTCCTGTGGAAGATTTTCAGGATCTGCAATACACATGAACAAATTAACGCTTCTTCCTTGAAATGAACTCTCCCTCGAAAAATAAAACATATATTCCAATTTAAAGCATCATGTCAAAGGCTAGGGCCAGGCATCTTTCTTAAGTAGCTAAGGATAAACTGACAAATGAAATGGTCCATCAAGAAAGTTGGGATGCATAAAGATAGCATTAGACAGGAGTTTCCAAACAAATTGCCATGTCAACTCAATGCGCCCACTTTTACCAACAAGTTGACAATACCTAGTTGGCACTTGACAGCGGTACGCATTGATTAGAAGCTAGATTGGAATGGACGTTTCCCATAGGAACATAACTAATAATTATGATAATGATGGTTGAAACGAAATGATATTACTGAAGCAGCGGGATATAGAGGATCACCAGATCATCTAATTGCAAGGTCTCTCCTGATCAGTTATTGGACTTTCAGTGCTGCTTTGATCTTTTGCTTGGTAATTCATTAACTATATATGTAAGTGAATAGTTAAGTACTGTTGGACCAATTTCCAACACACCTATGCTGAACCCTAAAGCAAACTGCCAACGAAAAACAGAGAATGATTTTTTTTTTAAATTGTAACGTGCTCAGAGGTGATTGATTGGACAAAAGATCATAATCATTTCTGATAATTCTACTGAAAGATCCATCAAATAATTAGGTCTAATGGTTTTTTTCTTCCTTTTCGTCCCTGATTTTTATGGATTGACAATGTTTTAGATTCATAAATACATAAATATTCCAAATAAACTCAGTATATTTTTCAATTTTGATAACTAGCTAGGTAACTGCTTAAAATGCTCAATTAAGCTATAATTTAACTACTTGTGTTTTTAATTTGAAAACTTAGTGCAACGTATAGTGGGATAGTAAGTAGGGATGATATTATTGTGATGTGATAATTGTTTTACTCAACTCAAACTAAAATATGGTCCGCCTATGTCTTAGGATCGGTTCAAAGTGCAAGTTGCTATTCTCATTAAATCGAATTGTATTTCCAAAAAGCTAGTAGAGACACAGAAATATTTGCATGGACTAAAAATATCAAAATGGTTAAAACACATTGATCAGTCATACAGAACGTAATACATATGCAATGGTCAAAGCCCAAAGAGAGAAACTCAAACAATAATGTCGATGTTTAGGAATTAACAAAAGGTAGAGTAATTTACAGCCAAAGACCAATTAATTTGTCGAATTTATAGACGATGTGCCAAAGGAAACGAGGAACAAGGAGCGTACCTTTTGAAACTTGCTCTTGGCTATTGCACTGGCTGGCACTCCGTCGCCGCCATGGCCTTTCTCATCCTTCACCCTCCACTTCTTTGTCCTTTTGTGACCGCCATCTCCGCCTTTCCCTACTTTCCCTTCCTCCCTCTCCCCACCATCCTCGCTCTCCTGGACGGCGACTAGGGCGCCCTTCTCTTCCGCGAAGCGTGTCCGCATGAACAGCTCACCGAGCGAGGCACGACGTCCACCACTGTTTCGCTTCTCTGGCCATGATTCAGTGTCGCTGCACACTGGGGAACCAAGTAGGAAGCCCTGCAGTGGGCAATCGATGCCCATGGCGAAGCTTACCCGCGCCGACGGCACGTCGCTGCCCCCGAGGACCTTCTCCAACTCAGCGCTCACCAGCATGAGGTCATCCTCCGTGGTGGCGACGTCATCTTTCTCCGCGATCGCCTCGACACTGACCATCACCTTCTCCGTGGTGGCGGACTCAAACTGGGGGAAGGTGAAGGTAGGTGTGAGAGCGCCATCATCAACATTGCCATTGTCAACTTCGTCGATGGTGCCATCGATGTTGTCAAGGTCAATGTCGACGCAGTCGTCATCATCAACGTCATAGTCTTCGTGGCCCTCGTCTTCTCCGGGGACATTAACGGCGGCAAAGCCTAGCGTGCCAATGGTCAGGAGGCCGCTGCCGCCGAAGGTGAAGAGGTCGTCGGCATTGACCGGCGGTGAAGGATGGTTGGCGACGAAAGCATCATCATCGTAGTACTCATGGTCCTGCGAGGCTAGTCCAGCGATGCAGTTGCAGGCCCCGCCTACATTGAACATATTAAGAACCATACATTTGCTAAATCATTTCCACTTTTTTTCCTTTTGGGGCATAGACCAATCTAATTGTTAACTATGTGATCTTCATAAATCCGCGTTCAAAAAAAAGAATATATCAATTGACATGCATATATAGAGGCTTGACGTACAACTTCGATGGTTAGATGGGAAAACTGTCCTGGCAGCACACACTGAACTTGTTTTGACTTTTCCGAACTAAATTTACAGTGTAATTTACGGAACTAGAAGGAAAATTGGCTTGCCAAACTATGAGACAAAGCAACACTGGCTGCCAACAGTGATGCCAAACAGGCTCCTAGGCCACCAATCCCAAGTTGCAGAATGGTCGACAATGCCGTGCGTAGGCTCTATCATCTCCCTAAGAATATGCCCTCGTGATCCAGGAATACATTATTCGGGCATTTGGAAAGAGAGGGAAAACCACATTGGACAACGTTGGTTGGTGTATGTGCATAAACAAATACTCCGTACTATCTATCTATGTATAGAATGATAGGGGTGCCACTGTTGGCCTAGCTAGCTATGCTCAAGCTGGAAAGGAGTGGCATGTGTGTCACTTGTGCCATGTCCAATGTGACCAAGAGCAAGATGGCAAACCAACGTGCATAGATTTTCCTGGGTGGTCCATAATACATACTGTTCATATCCCGGCATGCAACTGTACACTAACCGAAATGATCCATCCTTCGCGTGCCAGCTATCCTATCAAATCAAATTATACATGTACTGAGATCCAATGGAGGAGGAGCCCCGTGGACAATATGACAAGATAAAGCCCACACGGCTGAGATACTGGAAATTCGCTTCTGACGGAAGTCGAATCCGGGTCAGAAAAGATGCACCACCGCGATCTTACGACTGGAGCTTTTTCTCGGTTCCCCACCAAGTTATGCACCATCTTGAACCTGAGACCTCTCTTGTTGATCGATGTTGGTGTGGTTGCTTTATACTCCCTCCGTCCCATAATATAAGAACGTTTTTTACACTAGTGTAGTGTTGAAAACGTTCTTATATTTTGAAACAGAGGGAGTAATATAAAGCGGGAGGAAGCCCTTTTTTATCATATTGTAATTTGATTTTGAAGCCGCTAAAAAGAGTCACTGACGCTTGGACCTTGTATCTAACTGTATATTCTTTGGTCACCCTTGGTTACAGTGTAGAGGCCCAACGTGTTCTTCTTTCACTATCTAACAAAAACTTGGGTGTATTATAAAACAATAATACTAGACGCATGGAAGACAACGGACGCTTTACGAATCACCACACTAATTAAAGCCACCCCCCCCCCCCCCCTCAATTTAACGGGGGTGGGCCCCTCCTTCCCCTTAATCTCCAACCACAAAATGCCACCTAGCATTACTTCATTGAATCCGTAGAACCGGTCCATCGCTCTAGCATTACTCATCTTAGAAACCTTGTGGAAACGATTTACGAGGATCAAACGGCCGTACTGAAGCACGACCAAAATATCGATACAAAAAGCCGGTCCTTTCTACGAGTAAGTGAGTGCATCGAGCGATAGCAAGCGAGCATATATACCTCCGGCGGTGTTGAACTCTTTGAACACGTCGTTATTGCTTCGTAGCTTCCGGTGCATCCAACCCAGGAGCTGTTAATCACACCAAGAACATGCACAAGAGGTGATGAGATTGCTAGCTGGTTCTGTCAACTTAACTAAAAGCCGGCCCTTGATGAAGGTGCTATCTCCCAATTAGGAAAAAAAAATCGCCAAATAAGCAATTAAAGCTTTTGTTGCAACGTTATCAGCAAATAAACAAAACATAACTTTTTTTCTTTGTGTTTGGCGAATTGAGAGGACAAGCTATGCGTGTAGAGTACACTGGTTGAGAGATGGCTCAGGGCAGCCAACATGAACCAAATGAAGGTGGAAAGCAGCCGAAAGGCGGTAAAAGAGAAGAAGCGGCTGAGCGGCGGAGAATGCAAGGCGCAAATGAAAGAAAAGTATACATATGATGATATGATCATGCATGCTTGAGGGACTGGGAGGAAGGAAGCAAGGGAGGAAGGGAGGCACTGACCGTCATGTTGGAGAGGCTCGCGTAGCTGATCTACCGGAGAGGGTGGGGGGATGAGGAGGGCATTAATAATGGAGGGAGAGAGAGAAGGTAGGCACTGCAGAGCAGATGCAACGCAGGAGGGTGAGGGGGGTGATCCGGTGATGGGTTGCAGTCGGTAGATGGAAACATGGGGAAGGCTACAAATGGAATGACCAGGGTCCCGTCCGTCCCTCCCATGTATGCCTGCTATGGCCTATGACTAGCTAGCTACTGTAGCCAGTACTCCATCCATGCACGCCCACATCACATGTACTTTGTCCGTCCGGCATCTCGCCGCAACGTGCGCGCGTGTCAGACTCATCACTCAGTGATCTCGCTCTCGCTCTCACCCCGGCAGATGGTACGTGCACGAATCGATTGTGTGGTGCTTTTGCTTTTGAGAAATATATATATCCATCCATTAGGTAAAGTATATATACTAAAGTAAAGTCGCGACGTGGGCGCGAACGGACAGAATGGTTAATTCCAGCTGCACTTCTGTCTTCTTTAGAAGATCTGCAGCCGGGGCCTCAAACGTTCGCGGACGAGCCGGTCACTGACTGATTAAAGAAATTGATCGGGTGTTTTAAACTAGCCTCAAACGTTGGTCTGTTAAGCGTTCCACATAATCAGTTCAAATGTAGGGCAGAAATGGAGCGCCCGAGCGTGTCCGCTACGTTAGTTCGGCCCATCACTGACCCTAGTCTGTTCCAAAGAAAAAACAATCCAGAACCCTAGCTCCCTTCCCTCTTCTCTTTTGCTCTGTCCCCTCTTCTCTCCTCCCCGTCGAGCTCTGCCTCCGACCTCGACCTCGATGAGGAGCTGGCCCTCCGCATTGCGTTGGAGTTGTTCAAGGTGGCCCCAGGGGAGGGGGGGGGGGGGGGCCGCCCCCGGGGGGGGGGGGGGCCGCCCCCGGGGGGGGGGGGGGCCGCCCCCGGGGGGGGGGGGGGCCGCCCCCGGGGGGGGGGGGGGCCGCCCCCGGGGGGGGGGGGGGCCGCCCCCGGGGGGGGGGGGGGCCGCCCCCGGGGGGGGGGGGGGCCGCCCCCGGGGGGGGGGGGGGCCGCCCCCGGGGGGGGGGGGGGCCGCCCCCGGGGGGGGGGGGGGCCGCCCCCGGGGGGGGGGGGGGCCGCCCCCGGGGGGGGGGGGGGCCGCCCCCGGGGGGGGGGGGGGCCGCCCCCGGGGGGGGGGGGGGCCGCCCCCGGGGGGGGGGGGGGCGCAGCTTCGGATCTTCCCTGCTCCCGCGCTGCGCTGAAGCGGGCCCCTCCCATCACCGACCCTACTCCATTCCCACACAAAAAACAAATCTAGAATCTTAGCTCAGTTCACTCTTCACTTTCGCTTTGTCCCCTCTTTGATTTCTCCGATTTGAACCGAATCCGACGACACCGGCTCCAAAGTCAACATCGACGATGAGTTGACCGTCCGCATTGCGCTGGAGCGGTCCAAGGTGGACACATGGGGCAGCTCCAAATCTACCCTGCTCCCGTGCCGGCATAGCGTGGATGTCGGAGCTAGCCCCTCCCGGCCCATGTGCAGCTCTGCAAGGGCTGCGAAATCCGCGCCACCCCCACGTCGTCCCCTTCCCTCGCTGGTTGCTGCTCCGCGAGGGCAGCGGTCCGTGCTAGTGCCCGCTCCGCCAGCACTAGATGCAGCGGGCAAGGAAGAGGGACGCGACGGAGCAATCTATGGGCCACCGCGGCGTGTTGCCGGCGGAGCCCGACGAGGACGAGCAGCTCCTCGCTTGGGTCTACCACCGGTCGCTGACAACGACGGAGATGGACGCTCGCGGGCTACGGAGGAAGAACATGAAGGCGCTCTGGCTTGAGGCGGCGGAGGCACCAATAGAGGCGGCTCGGGTTGGGAAGTTGAAGCCGCAACAAGACAGGGTCATCCAGCAGATGAAGGGGCTCATTGTCACCTCCGACTACTCGTCCGATGACGGCGACGGACACAGCTCCTCCGACGACGACTCGGACGATCCACCATCAGCCGCGAACGCCTACAGTTGCGCCGGTGATCGGAAGGGCAAAGGGTCGGCGAGAATGTCTTGATCCCACTGCTCCTCCGTTTATATTATCATTTTTAGTCGTTTATAAGTTTAGCATTACAACGTGTTTGGCCATGAACTGTGATAACCTTTTGCATAATGTAAAGTGGATTTGTGTGCATTTCGTTGTTCATTTTGATGTTGATTTCTTTTTCTATAGTTTGATCACGTAGAGTAGTTTATCGTGTGCATGCGTAGTACTATGAATATAGCGTGTGGATATGAGGCAGGCGGCTATGCCGGCAAGAATTTGAAGACTCACTGTGTGTGGACGTATAATGTGCTGGATTTGATAATCGTGGACGTAGATGCTCTTACCTGACCCGACTGGCCGCTGCTCGACCGTCGTGGCCGGGGACGTGCCGGCCGGCGCTTCGCCTCCATCCTCCTCCCCGTCTCAGGTGGCCTGCTCCACCACCAACACCGGTGACCTCGAACTGGCAGTGGTACTCGCCTCGAGCTGGAATCCAACGCAAGATTGGGAGCTGGCGGCGGAGGACTCTGCTCCGGCGGTCCGGCGTGTGGGATTTTGGGAGGTGGACTGGACGGAGATCGAAACGAACGAACTGCCGGTGGGTGGGATGGTCTTTTTTTTTTTTTTTTTGAGTTGAGGGTCGGATGGTCGGCCGGGAGTGCACGTGTCTGCGTGCATATCCATCCAGTTGTGGACTGGGCCCGAGGCAAGCCCGGCCCAGGTGCTCTCAGCGCCAGCCCGGCCCAGCTCCTACGCCTCCGGGGGAACACACGGCGACCGACGACGGCCTCGCCGCCGCCGGAGGGAGGCTCCGCCATGACACGGCAGCCCGAGGTTCCTTCGCGGCGAGGCACACGGGGTGCAGGCGACGCCAAGGCACCACCCGTGCGGTGGCTGCTTGCGCTCCTCTCTCCAAGCGTCCACACGGGGTTCTCGCCGCCGGCGACGCCCGGCATCAGTTCCGACGCCAGCTGCCACCTTGTGAATGCTGGGGCCCAGTCCCTGCTTCCGCGGGCCATCCCGGCATTCCCGGACGGCACATGAACGTCCTCGAGCTTCCCGCACCGGCACGCGCCAAGTGTTCGACGCAATGCCGCCACGCCGACGCGGCACTGCGGCTGCCCAGGTTCGCCTGGGAAGCGACGCCGAGCGAATCTTTGGCCACTTTAGTGCTCGATGGGACGCCGGGCGTGCCGGCCGACAAGGTGGACGTCGATCTCCGAGGTGCTCGCCAGCGCCCAGCGGTTGGAGGTTTCTCCCTGCTTGTTTCTAGAGCTATGTGTGGATGCTACTGGCCTACTGCAATCATGCCATAGGGGGGTTCCAGCTGTTTCTTATGGCAAAATGGTAATCCCATCGGAGCAGAGCAATGTGCAAACACTAGTAACGGGATACAGTACGATGTTAGGTTGATGTCTTTGATCTGCTTGTGGGAGGCAAACAGAGGAGAGCAGAGCCATTTGCTGGACACACATACCACAGTTTACTCCATGCGCAACCTGCTACTACATTCAGTGTTTTGGGAGCGCAGCAGCAAGCCAGTAGTTCAGCAAGCACCGACAGATGCTCCGACAGAATCTGCAGCCACTTTGAGTTAGGTCCAGAATTTTGTATCGATACGACAAAAAATGATCGCTCGTTTGATGGCATATCTCTGCCAAGATTCAGGCTGGTATGGTTTCAGTCAACACTGATGCAAGGAATGCTGGGGCTTGCAGCATTTCCTGGGCAGAAGTTGCAACTGCCACACAATCGGATCCTGGAGTCATGATTGTCACGGTACACCGGACATCTGATTACTTGTTTTTCTATGCTGCTTCAGTGGAGAATACATACTGTAGGTGTGACATTTACAGCGGCATTTTCCTACTCCTGGTTTGGAGGTCTTGCGTCCTGCATCTTCAACAATGTTGGGCCTTTTAGCCCTTTCTCCAAATGATCTGGTGTTTGTGCTACTAGTTAGAGATGTGGAGATGGACAGCTACATCCTTGAAGAAGAGCACATGGTAATTACTCTATTTCAGCTGATGAAACTAGCTCAAGAATGTTATTCCTTTCTGTGACTGGCATTTCCAGAGTGTGCGGTTCAGTTCATCATCTGATTGAGTCACAAATTAATCATCCATCCATCGATGGGAAGGTACACATCGGATTACTCAGGATCTAGTGAATCAAGGACCAACATACAGACATGCTTCAGCTAACAGCTAGTCATTTGCAGAAGCAGCGTCTGTGCAAGGAAGCCGGTACTCCTCCGGCTGGAGGGCCACCGCGAAATCCGGCAGTGCCGGCACTGTCTCGTGTGTCCTGTCAACATTGCTGTAGAGGTCCTTGTTGATGCGGACTTTGCAGTTAGAGTCCTTGTGGATCTTGTCGTGGAGGTACTTCATCGATCCCCATAGGGTCGGGCTCCTGCAGCAAAATTCAGGAACAACATGAAAAACACATACAGATTGCTAGCATCGATCTCACATTGCTAGGTAAATTGATGGTAGTTTTCATTTTTGATAATATGTGTAGATTGCCTTGAAAAGGGGGATGCGGTGTGGAAGGCCTCGCAGACGGCCCTGCTCTCCCTCAGGGACTCCTCCGCGGACTGCAGCGCCGCCACGGCCGCCCGGTGAGACTTCTCGGTGTTGCCCTCGTCGAGGATCAGCCCGTGGTAGTAGTACGCCGCAGCCTGCATGATATTATTAATCTTTTGCTTAGTGACCAAAATTCAGTCATTTTATCATTTCAGAGTTCAGAGATATGATCAGCAAAGTCTGCATATGTACTTTTGCTTCCATGTGCTTCCACTTGACAAAGAGCCTGTGCTTTTCGCCCCAGCCGTCGAGGAGAGGTATGTCTACGATGCTTTCATGTGCCTGCAGATGAAATCGTCAGGATTATACATATTTTAAAACTGTGAGAAATTATATTTTTTCTGTATTTTATTTGTTTATGAGACTATATTATGGTTGATCAACAGTGCATATAGCTGACATTTGCAAACATAAGCGGAACTCTGACATATATATAGATATCATTATCCGAATAGAAGGCCAAAATAGCCAGAAATCAGTAGACATGAATCAATGATGATGCCTACCTGCTGCCAGCACTTGACCATCTCACATGCCAGCCTCCTTTTGACAGCCAGGGTAGCCTTTGGACTGTCAATTGCCAACCCAAGTTGAACATCAATTGCCTGGCCAACAAACAAGCACACACATAGATAGCATGATCGATGAACTAACCGAGAAGCCGACATCTCAACTGCATGCTATCTTACTTGCATCATGCATGATGAATCATGTGATCTCTCTCTGACTCTCTAGGTAGTTACTATCAGATAATAACAAGAAAACCAAAAGCATTGGTGTTATGTTACCTGACCGAGTGCTTGCATGCAGGTAGCTTTCAGGACCCCTTCAGACAGGTCCACAGGAAGACCTTTCCTACACGAAATGGCAGTCAGTACTCAGTCCTTGCTGAACAATAACTGAAGAAAAATGGAAGCTTGGAGCATTGCTCATCATGCCGGGCTGGCTAGGGCAAGTGGCAAGATCACCACCTCTTTTCGGGCGACATCCTGGGAAGAACATGCTGCATGGCGCACTCCAGGTGCCCGGCCGCCTTGAGGAACACCTCGACTGATGCGCGTTTGTTCTCTGAAGAAGTATGCGTCATGCAGGCGGATACAAAGAAACATTCAGAACTGTAACCAACACCGGTTTTGAAAACAGCGATAAACGGTATGATGACAGACCTTCGGATACTTTGGTGTGGTATCCCTCGAGAGAAGTCTTTGGCAGGAGCAGGGAGTTTGCCTGGGATAGACGGAGCATGGCCATCATGTGCAGCACCGACAGCACCTCGTACCAGGCGCTGGGCAGCGCCGTTTCCTGCCAACACCAGGACAGGTTAATAATCTTCAGGTTTCATCCATGCAACAAACAAAGACTGGCTATACCTCTGCATCATCTTCTTGGTTCATCCATGCAAACTGTATCTTGTCCTCCAGCTCGCTGCCTGCCAAGAGTCGAGTAACAATGATGGCAACACAAAAAAAGTCTGAAAAATCTTCAGAGAGAGATGGATCAAGCACAAGGTGTACAGGTTAAAATGATGAGTTACCATCTTTTGCCATCCCTAGAATGACTGGCAGATACTCTTCCAAGGCCTGCACAAGATCAGCCGATGTTGACGCCCCTGCAAGCACAATGTTCATACCGTCAAATGCAAGATTTATTAAGACTGACAAGTGCAAGGTTCAGACTGCCAGTTCCTAAATTCAGAATGGTACATTCTAGATTCAGACTGTCAGTTCCTAAGTTCAGAATGTTACATACTAGATTCAGAGTGTCAGTTCCCAAGTTCAGAATGTTACATACTACTGATTCAGACTGTCAGTTACCAAATTCAGACAAACACTAGCACTATGAACAACTGTGTAACACATGAACCATGCAGAAACACGAACCATGCTGTGTGGCAGCGCGCCTGCGGGGCTTGGTGACGGCGAGCGCCTCGCGGGCGGCCATGTTGGCGATGCGGTCTCGCGACGCGGCCAGCCGCTCGGTGAGCCTCCTGGGGAGGCTGTCGGCGAGCGGCGGGGGCAGCTCGAGGGGCTCGGGGACGCGCAGCCCCGGCACGAAGACGGCCACCTCGCCGATGCTGGCGGGCCGCCTCCTGATCAGCACACTGGCATCGTCCGGCTTGGAGCTGAAGCACCCCATCTGTCAGTCTATCTCCTGCAGCTGCAGGTGAGAGTTCATGAAGCACTGGACAGGACAAGTAATTCAGAGATGTAGATTTCGCTACACAGAGACTGAGAGAAGAGAACAGAGGTGGCACCTCAGAGCCCCTGGGGTATGAAGTATGAGCTGAAGCTGCAGCTGGAACAATGGCGGTGCAAGTTGCATGAGGGAGAGGTAGGCAAGAAGAGGAGAATCTGAAGCCCGGGTGCTAAATAATTAAAGGTGCGGTGATTTTTGGTCAAATTGGACGCCAAGTTGCCAACTAACAAACAGAGGGAGGGAGGGAGCCCAATTTATGTTGATCACGGGCCTCACATCCACGTCCAACAGCTAGCCAAAGTGGCTGCAGCAGGCAAGGATCACGAGCATGGATCGCACAACTAAATTTGTTGCCTTTTTTCCTCTTCCCAGCCAGCGTTGGTTCATTGATAAAACCTGTCAGCTCTCACCTTCCCACTAGTCCAAATGTAGAGGAAAGCCAGCAAGTTGCGCTTGCGCCGCGACTTTTAACTAGTCTCAGAGGATTGTTGTAACCGTACATATTCATACGTGGTAATGATGTGCAAGTCAACTGCATACGAGGCCCAAAATGGGAAAGAATTCGTGCATCTTTCGAAAGGTAAGTGTTAAGAACATTCAGTCGGAAGTCGTCAGTATGGAGGTCTCAACTGAGCCACAAGGAAAAAGAGCCTCAGGTGGTTGTTACTTGGCTAACCTGCTGTAGTCGATCGCTGCCAATCGACCGACGCCGCTGGCCCTCGACGGCGACGAGGAGTGAAGACGGTGCAGGAGCAGGCGTGTGTCGCCGGGGAAGAGAAGCTCCTGGAAAAGAAAATGGCGCCCAACAACACCAACAGCTGGGACTTTTTATAGCAGGGAAGAACCGACGAATGATGGATCGATGAGTCTGACCAGTGGGGCCCCCTTCCATGATCCCTGCGGTTTTCTTCTTCGGTCTATCGTTCCTGACTGGTTCGATCTGGTTGCGACGATGATTAGGAGGCCTCTCCGGCCGGGTTGATGAGGATAAGACCATGGATGGATCCAGTTCAAGTCCAGTGCGTTGCATGCAAGTAGGCCAACTAGTGTATATGCGAGTGACGTGAACGTCGAGGATGGACACACTTGAAGCTTTGCCATGCCATGCCATGCACACCAATGCAAGTTTTCTCCACCTTGATTAATTAATTCTCTATGTATGGCACACCCTCCGGTCCTTTTTACTCGGCATGTACTATTTATTTGAAATAAAACTTATTGACCATATTTATATGAAAGAATATCAGTGCCTACGGTACTAAAGTTATACTCCCCCCGTTCCTAAATATTTGTCTTTTTAGAGATTTCAATGAACTATCACATACGGATGTATATAGACATATTATAGAGTGTAGATTCACTCATTTTGCTCCGTATGTAGTCACTTGTTGAAATCTCTAGAGAGACAAATATTTAGAAACGGAGGGACTACTATATAATAATTCATGTGGCATCTAGTGATATTGATTTTGTATTGTGACTTTGTGAGTGTTGATATATTTTTATTTATAATCATGTGGTCGATGCGCGCGTGCGAATACGTCAAGGAACGCGCCGGAAACAGAGAGCGAGTACGTCAAGAAACGACGCTGGATCAACACAGCCGACACCCGCATTATTAATATTTTCCAAAGGAGCTGCACCTGCATTATCAACCGCCGAGTTCAAGTTCAAGAGAGAGGGATAGAGACAGAAACATGAAAACAGTCTGGACTGAAAGCTCCTAGCAAGGTTGCTCTGAGCTGCAGGGCGTCAGTCACTTCAATTCAGTGCATGCGATCTGATAGCTGCGTCTGTGCCCCCTAGAACTGTAATTAACGGCGACATGATAGCTGTGTGCCCCCTAGCTAGAACTGCAATACGTTGATTGTCTGAGCGATAACTACTGATAGTTAATACCAGTGGATGGAGATGTATCATCATGTACTCTTTCCGTCCCATAATGTAAGATGTTTTTTGACATTAGTGTAGTGTTAAAAAAGTCTTACATTATGGGACCGAGGGAGTATGTATCAGCTGCACTGGATCACTCGCAGTCGTGCAAGCTTTTGTTAAGCCCTTGTACTTCTTATGTTGGTGTGTTCTATCTATGTATGTTAAGGTTAACTCTGGACCCGGCTGGGATGACATGGAGTGGTCAAGTCACAGCTACGGTTCTCTGACTTGGTCATTTTGAACCGTGGGATAAAAAACAAGTGGTGAAGATTGTTTCACTGTATACAAGTATTGTGCGACACTGTGGCATCTATCCTATTAATTAGTCCTATAGCATCAAATCCGTGCCGTTGATCTCGGGCCGGGCCGGGCTTTGGGCCGGGCCTAGCCAAGCCCGACACAAAAAACCCAGGCCCGGGCCCGGCCCGGGCCGGCCATTGGGCCTGTGTTTCTGGGCCCAAGCCCGTCCCGAACACGTAAAAGCCCATCGGGCTCCGGGCCGGCCCGGCCCGACCTTCAGAAAAATGCAAAAACAACGGGCCCAGGCCTAGCCCGGCCCGGCCTTCGGGCTCAAAAACTAGGCCCGAGCCCGGCCCAGGGGCAGCGTCGGGCCAGGCCGGGTCGGGCTTTTTCAGGCCTGGTCGGGCCGGGCCGGCCGGGCCGGGGCTTCCCATGGCCAGGACTACTCGCAGAGGGGCAAGTCATTGGCATTGTAGCCACACCAACTCGCCAAGCCAGCCAATCCCAAGCGGTTAACTATATCCATCTTACGTACGGCCACAGTCGCACAGAAGGATCGTCTCATCATACGTCCATCGACGAGCTTGAAACAACAGCCATATATCGATTGTAGGGCAAGTGCTTGGCTGGAAGCTAACTTAATTTGCCATAGTTCATTCAATAATTATTTTACCAAACTTGTATGTATAGTCTTATGTGTTCAAATCTATAGCCATATTTAACTTATTAGTAAAACTAGCCTAACACGAAACGCGCCAATGTGTAGCTAGGAAGCACACAATTCCTTAATAGTTACTTTTCCTTGGTAAAGTTCATGACAAGATATCAAAAAACACATATGATGAATAATCATCATATTGGACGTTCTATATGAGGTTTTAGTGAGTAAACTATTTTATCTGCACCCAGGAAGAAGTTGAGGAGGGAGCGCCGGAAGATGGCCTTAGTTGGTCGACAGGGTTGCATGACATGTAATGACCTCCCATTATGCTTATAGGAAACACCGATGTGGATGCTAATACGCTCGTGGATTTAGGGCGAAGGACATGAGGACGAGCATGGCATCATATGGTGGCATGGAGAGGATAGTTGAGGATAATTTCAAGAGGACACCAGGTCAAAGGAGAATGAGAGAAGGGCTAGGAGGAAAATGACACGACGCAACAAGTGCCGCAGGAAAGGGGGGGGGGGGGTATGTGGTGGATACGTAACTGTTGTGCTACAGTTACAACCATTTTTTTGTCAAACAATTTATTTTCGATCTTTTCCATGTCTCATTCTATCCTCTCTTGACCTACAATCAAGAGAAAGGAAAATCAATTGACAACCATAAATATATATTAGGTGCTCGTAGGCTTTTGTCCTGTAGAACATCTCTTGAGACCATAAGAGCAAGTACAATAGTGGGCTATAAGCCCGCTTACATTGCACTTTTATCTATATGGAGGAGAGAGACAAGAAAAAAGTGAAGGAGTGAGCTCTCATACAAAAGGCAGGCTCTACGCGTGCTCCTAGGCAAAAACATTTATGAGAGAAAAGAGATAGAGAGAAAGTGAAAAAATTGTGAGCTTATAGTCAACCTTATAGCCCATAGCATTGTATGACCAATTAATAATGCTAACTCTTGGTGACATGGCATGTCCATGTAGCCAGCAGCTGGCTATACTATTAACCATGCTCTAATTGATAGTGGGCTTGCTACACGTGCGTTGACCACACTCTTCTTTTTCTTAGCTCTTCCCTCTCATACTTTGTTTTTGGTTGATAAATGAAGAAGAAAATGAGTCTGGTTTGAGGAAAACAATAATTAAAAAACCAATAATATCAAAATATGATCCCTAGCACATATTATTCACCAAATTGGAATGTTCTCTTTTGGTTGCGCACTGATGTATTGTTGACAACCTCCCCGCAAAAAGCTATCTCTATCCACTTGAGAGTGGAGTGGCCCAGCAACACAACAAACAAAAAGATCGCCCCTTCCCAAAGCTGACAACAATGACAACATGGTGTCACACACCTTGCACTCATGGTGGTGCGCCATTCCCTATAGGGTGAGGAGGATTAGTGTGGCGACCCATCCTTTCCAACGCTCGTGGTCTCATCAATAAGATCCCATGACGATACTTTCAGCATCGGTGTGGGGTTGAGTTTTCCCAGTTGTCTTCTCCTTCTTCTCCATGTTGATGATCCATACTTAGATCATCGTTCTCATCTCATGGCAACATTTTGTGACTTCCCGATCATAGTTACGATGACTCACTAGCTCCGCAGTGCGGGTAGGTGCAACATCGTTCTAGATTCACGTCGCAACATGTACTGGCTTGTACAAATTAGAGATGACAACGAATTCTTCTTGAGTCTGTTTGTAAATATTAGTTATGCAAAGGCTATTATTGTAAGTCTCAGATCCAATTATTATATGGCTTCCCACCATCACAAACAAACACACTTTATATTAAAAAAATTTATCTATGCGATTTCTAGTTCTCTCCTTCACAAAGAAACAACTATTCTTGTAAGTCACATTGACGTTGTTATAGTTGTAGCAATTGGTGCCCAACATCCTCCCAATCTGATGGTCGACCGTGGTGGTCATGGAGGCCTACAAAAAGGACTACCGCTCGGTGGCCCGCCTGGTCACGGTGGCAGAGTATACTATCTGGCGGTCCTTCCAATCCCATTTCCTCCCAGCATATACCTCACTAATTTTCCCTATCCACCCGGCTCCACGATCATACGGTCACCCGTGAAATTACTAACATCCATCTGAAGTGCATTTATTAAAAGTTGAACTTAACTATTTATAACTATTATAGTCTGTTACCCCTAAAACTTGTCACCATTGTTATTAAGGCATCCCTAAGGCGTCGCCTAGGCGACACTTAGGCATTAGGGCGCCCTGCGAGCTCGAGGCGAACATCTCACCTTAGGTGACTGTGTAAGGTGTCTGCCTTAAGCTTTAAGGTGTCCGAGGCGTCTGCTTAGGCGTCTAGGTTGTTGCCTTAGTCCATTTTGGACGCCTTAGCTTGCCAGGCAGGCAAGGGAGCTGTTTTAGGAGGGAAACAGAAATGTTGTTGGCGCCAACAGGTAAGAGAGGAGTAAGAGAGAGAGAGAAACATCCCCCAATCCACACACTCCTCCCCCTCCTTCTCTCTAGTGGCTCCTACACAGGAGATCTGGTTCCTCCTCTGCAGCAGATCCTCTCCGACGGCTCCTCCCCCTCCTCTCCTACGGCTCCTCCTCTCCAGCAGCTCCTCCTCCTCCTCCTCCTCCTCCTGTCCAGTAGCTCCTCTTCCTCTCCAGTACAGCGGCAACAAGCAACAGCAAGGAGCCAACTGCCAACAGTGTAAGGTATACCTCCCTCTCCCTTCTCCCACACCCTCCTCTGCTCTCTTTCTTCTTTGTTGGTTGCTCACTATTTTTGTGCTAGTTGCTTTGCTGGTTGCTCACTGCCTCTCTTATAGTGGTTAGTGCCTTAGTGGATGCTTGGATGTTTAGAATAATGCATGATGGGCTCCTTGGTTGACTAAAATAATGCATGTTGTTGTTAGAGATTAGTCTAATGCAGTAACTTTTGCTACTTAACTTTGTTACTATGCTAGAAAATTATAATAAGGAATGATGGGCTCTTGAATTGATTAGAATAATGTTGTAATGCTCATTGTTGTGTACTTGACTAATGCATCGATGCTTGCTGAATGCTAATTGTCCTCTCCCCTATATTATATTGTTAACTGTTTGCACTTTGCAGTCCCACAATGGCAGATGCAGGAGCTGGTGGGGATGGTGATGCTTATGATCCAATGAAAGATCTAGAATGTATGCAGGCCACAGAGGTCAAATGGTTTGGGCTGGAATTATGGGCATTGGTGGAAACCTCGCAACATCAATAATGTTGTATGCAATCTTTGTGGCAAGATAAATCCTGGTGGGATCAAGAGACACAAAGAGCATCTTGCTGGCACCGATGGAGATGTGCAACAGATTGCTCAAAGGCTACCACACAACTTAGGCGGGAAATGTTAGAATATTTGGAAAAGAACAGGAGAAACATAGGACGGCCGGATGATGATGATGATGTAGTGGAGGTAGATGCAGCAGGGACAGTTCAAGGCTCCACTAATGCAGCAGCGGTTCAAGTCTCCGCTACAAGACCAAGTTCAGGAACAACAGCCAAGAAGAACAAGAAAGCATTTGCGTTTGTACCAAGAAGTTTCGAATAGAAAAATCTAGAGTATATGGAAGGGCTTGGGACCCACCCGCCGAGTGCTTGAGTTTGTACCAAGAAGTTTCGAATGAGAACTGGAGTATCGATCCGAGGAGGTACAAGTTTCTCCCAGACCAATGATAAATTTTGTAAAACTAACAGAACTTTATTTGTGCCCCGGTAACTCTAGCAATAGTGTCAACCATAATAGCTTTGCTGATTGTACAAGATATTAATTTATAAAGTGGTATTTTTTTATTCTTGAAATAAATTACAACCTGTTTTGCGAAAAAGGTATAAGGTCATATATTAAGTATCATAGGTCGTTACAAACACACCCATACAAGATATATAAATATATTCAAAATTTGAGGGTGTCAAAGTCTTCTTCCTCCTGCATCCATCGCGTGGCGCGATGTGACCATAGCTTGATTACTCCTATGGGCCTCTCAGCCTCTGTCTCGTCGGTCAAATTTTTTTGAACCCCCGGAGCATGTAGAAGCAGCATTTGGGAAGTCATCGATGCAAACCAGGAGATGTCGGCGGCCGTGATGTGTAAAGAAAATTGCCAACCTAGAGAAAAATACGCTGATATTGGCTTATACAAACTCTGAATACCACGTAGACCAAAAAAGCTAGCTGAATCCAGACGGATCCGACAAAAACCTCAACCGATCGTATCCTAGGAGACCGGCTGAGAGACAACTCCGCATGCCCTCAATCAGCAAAAAAAAAAAACAACGGAATGGGATATAGTGAGGAGTACATTATTCCTACCACGGGGCAACTTCACCGCTTTGCTGCCCCAAACCAAACACGAAAACACCATAAAGAAAACCATACGTACCTACTAGGGCTAGCTAGCATATGAGGCTTTGGTTGCATCGGTGGAGTCGGTCACACGAAACCGATTTTTTTTTAGGATCACGAAACAGATTCCTATAGGTACGAATATGCATGCATCGCACCATCGAGGCGTCATCCCTCATGCGGAGTGGTGAATCTTGTTCATTGTTTTTGAGATAGCTCTCCACTCATGCGGAGTGGTGAATCTTGATGAGTTACGCCAACATGTGCACCAACATTTCTTAAACGCTTGCTGTCTGGCTGGTCAATGCAAGAAGCTGACTGGCTGGCGTCATGCATTCGTACATACACATAAAAGTACAAATCCATCGAAACTCCGCAGTGCCATACCACTGATATCCGTTGCTGGCCTTGAGGTAGATGTAACACCGCTCCTCCTCTAGTCCCCTTCAACCATCACTTGCTCCAAAACGATGCCTCCAGAAGGGAGAACAGCACCAAAGGCGCCGTCATCGTTCAATCCGAGAGACCCAGATCTAGGGTTTCCCCGAGCATCCCGAGCATGATGACGTAGACTGCAACGATGATGCCTCAAGAAGGAAACGACATCAAAGACGCCGCCATCATCTGACATGACCGTAGTAGGCGCGATTTTCATCGGCAATTGCATCACCAGGCTGTGCGCCGCCGACCTTGTTGGTCCCTTGAACCGGAGCAAACTCCGGAAGTGATGCCCTCAAGAGGGACTACAACGCAAACGCACCGCCATGGGTCGTTCCCAATGAGATCTAGGGAATCCGTCATGATCATAAGAACCCATCAAGATCCTCGCGTAGCGAGGATGCAGCCGCTTGAGGTTGGGGATTCCGAGAAGACAATCTTTCCATAGCAGTAGAATATCTTTTGCATTGAGAGGCACCTCGGCGTCGGAGAAGAGGTTCACGGTAGCAAGTTGTTTGTCACCACCATGCGCGGCCGGCAACCTATCCGCCGTCGTGTGCTGCCACGAACCTCTTACAAACGAGCACCTTTGGCAGCGTGAAGTATAGCAATCCGCCGTCTTCTGGGCAGTATACCCTCGTTGTGTAAGATGAGCCATGATACCCCCATGACCTGCATACGGTGGCGTACGTAGCGGACACGGTGGAGCGAGCCTCTGGCCTTAACAAAGAGCACGTGGCGGAGATCGTTAGGGCGATCTGTCCACTGCACCAACGTCCTCATTGATATGGACGATGGGTTGCTCCGGGTGATGCTAGATACGGCGCTGCGGCCTTTGGTCATCCACGTTGGGTTCTGGTTACGAGAGAGGTTGGGTTTAAATAGGGAGTGTCTATTTAGCATTTGACTGTTTTACAATTGGAGAACATTCAAATTTTCTGACTAATAAGCACATGTCACTTGTATGTCCAAAACCCACCCCACCAACGTTGTATGTAGCTCTATTTCAAAAATAAAACGGGTCAGGAAATAAACCCGATTCAACTAAACCTGGACCACAACCCAGTTTCACAAAAACAGAAAAGGAGGGTCCACAAAACACACCGAACAGCTGCCATTCACCAATTCTTGACCCCCTTCACCAGTTTCATCACTTTTTCACCCCCTTCAGGCCTTCACCACGCTTGACCTATTACATGAGAAAAACAACTTTAAAAAGAACCATCAGAGAAACTAGTTACAAAGAAATTCCAGAGACAACAGGAGACTCGGGAATATGGCTTCACACTAATGCCAGATGGCTAGTCCGATAAAAGGGGACACCACTTGATCAAGAGCATGCGCACATTCACTAATAATTGGGTTTATCTATTTATACTGAACTCTTTTAATTTTATAAGCAACTTTATTCTTTGACAAATTATATGTCATTTGCTTATGGTACATCTATTAATATTATTCTTTCTTTTGTTTTTCCTTGTCATTTCTCAAAGGAGTCAGAAATAGCTGTGTTTGGGTCATTATTACAAGTACAAAAGGATGGAAATGACATTTTTTTTCGCTAAAAGACATACTTTCCATCACAATGTTAGCGTTGGTTATTAAGAAGATCAAAATTTTCATAAATCTTACCAAATTAAAAAGATCAGGTTTAGTGATGAACTAAGTTCTGCCACTTAATGTTTATGGCTTCCAAATTTTGAAATACATTAGTACAATATTCTAGGGCACTAGTCTAACAATATAAATATCCTGACATAGGACATACTAGAATACAAGACCTAAAATATCAATTTGATAAATCATGTATAAACACCTAATATACTTAGTTTCATATTTA
The DNA here is from genome assembly GCA_904067115.1 of Aegilops sharonensis. Taxonomy (NCBI): domain Eukaryota; kingdom Viridiplantae; phylum Streptophyta; class Magnoliopsida; order Poales; family Poaceae; genus Aegilops; species Aegilops sharonensis. Next base: position 802,357,292 of record LR880971.1, on the reverse strand, counting down.
CTTACAGCTAAGATAGACATAACTTTAAAAATTCATATCAATAAGTTTGTTAGATTCTACACGTTACATCGCACAGTCAATATATTTAAGAATTGTTCCGAAATATTTACACTATAACCTATTTCATTGGCCATGGGACCAATAAGAAGAAAAAAGCAAGGACGAGTGGAACAAATGAGACTAGACTAGGGTTATAAAGGACAAAGGAGACTGACCAAATTTACATCAAAAAATAAAATAAAAAACCCTTTTAAAGTTTGAGGGAGGATAATTGTCTTGAATTTAAGAGAATTAGCTAAAAAAATAGAGGGTTAAGGATTCAATTGACTGATATTTAACTAAACTAGATGAACGGTTGCGCCCCTGACGCAAAGACTAATTGCAACCAAGAATCCAAGTAACCTAGAAATGACAATAGGGACAGCTACTCTTGGATCATGGGAAGTTTTTTTTGTGTTGACCACTCTAGCCACGACCTCCGCATTGAAAAGTCGAACACGATAACCCTCCAATTATCCTTAGCTAGGAGCTTGAAGGTGAGGAAGTACCAGATCTTCACCTGGAGAACGACCACAAAGCTGGGCCACACTTGGTCAATGGCGAGTCTCCCATTAAGCTCATAGACCTTCACCTTTTTGCTACAACAGGTGGTTGTGCTGAGACGCTTGTGAAGCTAGAAGGCCTGGGTTGGTTCTCCGAAAGTCTCTATAGGTGAACGAGAAGGTTCTCCTAGACGGGCTTGACTCCATTTTGTGGGCCTAAAATCATGTGCTTGACACCGCTCCTCATATGAGCGATGCTCAACCAATGTGTCAGGGCGGGCAAGGGTCGATGAATTCTCGGAATGGCATCCTTTCTAGCAGTGACCTCCCACACCATCAGTTGCTGAGAAACATTCGGATATTGGACTTGGGTAGTGTCTTCCTCTCTATCCATGGGTTGAGAAGATACCCCTCCCTCCATAGGAAGCAAAGTAATTGTAGAAAGGGCTTGGCGATCGGAAGTAACTCCATCTCAAGTGCAAAAGCGACCTTCCAAAACTGGGTCGGACCATGCCTCTTTGAAGTGATAAACGTTCCCCGGCCTTCCCCGACGCTTGTTGGAGGGTCTGACCCATACCACAGATTTATCCTTGGAGTAGTTGGCCAGAGTATTGCCATCGATGACCAGCTTGCCTACATACTATTGTAATGACAAATATCAGTAAACACACCATTGACCGCAACATAAATCATACTACAATGTGCATCACAATAAAACCCAAATTAACATCCTAGCACATGCACTTCACATCGGCGAAGATCGCCATCTAAGACAGTTTACCAAACCGTCCTTCTCCCAAAACCAAACATTCCACCCCTAATCAAAACATAGCCTCTCCCAAACTCAACCCTTAATCAACGATAAAACTGATGACCCTCCACTGGTTTGATCAACACATAAGTGGATCATGAGTCCAAAATGTATGATATTTTTTATGGTTACTTTGATACTACATAGTAGGCTTTGAGAAATTTTACCGCGCCAGCACACTACTTTTTGTCGGTTTTCCCAGGATACATGTTTTGGAGCAAATGAAATACCATGGAAAAAATCCCAGGAAATTATGGTGGAATCGTGTCAATCAATGTGAGTATCACCAACCATAGAAAGAATAAAACATTTGGATGCATTTGGAGCTTGTGCGGCTCATCCAAAGCACAAGACGGCCAACCATACAAGCGTGCTCGTATTCATATGAGCGGTCGTATGAAGCGGCACCGCCTCCCTGGTTGACTACTTCTATACTACGTGATCGGATCGGAGAATAGATGCATTCGCACACCAGAAACTCATCCAGAAGGACGAACCCTAGCCTCTGGAAGGCATCTGAAGGGGGAATTGGGGGAGATCGACATCTTCATCACCACGTGCAAGGGGACGCCGGCATCATCCACCTTCACCAACCATCATCATCCACATCCATCTCCACCTCGTTGTAATGCCGAAACTCTGGTGGATCATTGTGTGTATTACTCATTCATATCATCCATGTTTGTCATCACCACTTGCATGATGTATGTTGTCCCTATGTACGAATAAACCCCTAGTTCTTTGAGATATGGATGAACCTCGGTATGTATAGGTGCTGAAATGATAATAAGGATATGAGATTTCCTGTTGAATGTTTAGTTTAATAAACTTCGTGAATGTTGTGAAGAGTCCCCACTCAGCATTACCGCGAGAAGGCCACAAGTGTATCACTGTTGTTGTAAAGGTTAGGAAGTGAAGGTAATTCGAGGTGACAGTAAAAGCCTTCACCCCTAGCTTTTACAATTGATAGGGGAACTACGGAAAACCCTTGCTAGCGAGGCCTCGTCCACGAGGAAACCCTTAATTATCAAAGTTGTAACTTGCAGGGAGAAACTACAATGGTGGAGTGCGTGGCACGAAGTTTACCTAGAGTAGAATGTTTTCTGTACCCGGCTCCTCCAAGCAACGTCAAGAGTGGCTCACGTATCCAGTTAACACTATGCCGTAGCATATGTCGTAATAGATACATATACCAATGAAAATTCCAGACTCCCTGAGAACGCCTTGCTCCTCTGCCAGTCCACTTGTTACTCTAGTCCTACTGCACTCATTTATTTAATTTTATGTTATTTACTTCAAGCGCATATGCCTTCGCCTTCTTCTCCTTGTTGATGGTACATGTTTGGATCATTGCTGGCATCCCTCATGGCAAAGTCTGGTGACTTTCTGGTCATAGTAAAAATGACTCACTAGCTTCACGACGCGGGCGGGTGCTACAACAATCTAGGTTCACGACACGACATTGGGGTGCAAGACGCTTCAGTCAGGCACTATCTACCACGGTAAGAGCATCTACAACCAAATACAACAAATCCGACCTCCGAAACACCCATGAAAACAGACAGTGACCGGTTATGCCATAAAATAATCTCTTTGACAATCGGAAACCTTAATTAAAAAACTTCAAATCCATATTATTACATGCAACGTAAAATCTAATATAAACGAAGCTCATCCGGCTTCGCCGTTCTCATGTCCGGTGGCTAACTACGGCCTCGAAGTGTTGCTCCGTTCATCAGCAAGATAGAGTCGGACATGGGATATGCATCGACTCACGAGACTCAAGGCGCTGCCTTCTCCCATGCCCCACTCTTTCTCGTCGGAGTCTAGAGCCTTCACAGTGCTGGTGGGACGTGAGATCGATGATGGATCCATCGTGGGAGGAGCATGTGACGTCCACCACGACGCGGTTGCGACGCACGGACTGGTGCACCATCCAGGGCGCCGAAGAATGCGATTCCACCTTGTGAATGTCCACTGCCATGAAGGCTTCTGTCGCCTCTCGTGCCCGCTGCCTCGCATAGCAGGCACGCCGCGCCATATCTACGTCGAATGACGCCCATGCGTTCATCTTTGCATCGGCGCGCCAACAAAGTGATCGCGCATCCACCGTCGCGTTCGGACGCTAGACAGACCGCATCGCCTCCGGTGAGGCAGCGGTGATACACCTTGTGCTGGATCCATGCGCCATTTCGACGGATATAATGGATTCCCGACAGAAGGAGTCCGAGAGCTGTCGTCCAGCGGCCTCCTACTGGGGGCGGAGCGCAAGGTGGATGACCATCTCCTTCTCGGGGTCGCGTGGGAAGAGTTCCAGATCAATGGTTCTAGAGGTGTAGAACTCGGATCCGCTGCCCACCATGTCGGAGAAGGTAGGAGATCACCAGACGGGAGCGCAGGTGGTGGATTGGATTGGAGTGGAGTAGTTAGGGTTTGGTCCGGGAAGCGAATGAGGACAAATATATGTGGGGCCAGATGGGCCCGTGTGAGAGGGGTCCAATGTGGCTGATGTGCCCGCTCACTCCCGGGCCACCTCATATGCGTCCCATATTTGGGCTAGATATGAGGTGTGCTAGTCAGCCGGACGTTCGAGGCCGGTTTGAGGCACCCATCTGGGTTGGTTTTTTTTTTACCGGGCTGTCCGCCCGGGCGTATGAGGGAGTTTGAGGCGCTCGGCTGTATATGCTCTGAGCATACAAAATAAATTCCTACTATATTTGTTTTTCACGGGAAGTTCCTACTATATAATTGAAGAATAAATATCAGAAGTATTTTCTCAGTATAAATTATCAAATCCCATTTGGAATCTACAAAAAAGAAGAAGTCACATTACTTGGAACAAAACAAACATTTTACCTCACTTTGGTCCAACACGTTTCTCTATTGTTGGCAACCTCTCCTCCATGCCAAAGGTTGTCTATCCACTCGAGAGTGGAGTAGCAAGTGGGCAACTGGTGGCCCAGCCGCCCTGCCCCAGCAGCTAAACAAAACAGACAACTTTGGCATCCTCCTCTGCCCCCGATCTCTCCCCACCGCCGGCGACGGCCGACGACCGACGACCGCTACACCCATGGCGGCGGCGCGCACCACCTTCGCCGACGCGCTGGCGGCGGCGCGCCCGTACCTGCGGGGCGAGGAGGACGGATGCGGCGACCCGGCCCTGCCCGCCCTCACCGCCGTGCTGCGCGCCGCGGGCGCCGGCGAGTGCTGGCACAAGCACGGCACCTTCCTCGCCCACCTGCTCGAGGTCTACCGGATCCTGCGCCTCTGGGCCGCGCCCGACGCCGTGGCGCGCTGCGGCCTCTACCACTCCGCCTACTCCAACTCCTACGTCAACCTCGCCATCTTCGAGCCCGACGTCGGCCGCGCCCGCGTCGCCGCCGTGGTTGGGGACGAGGCCGAGCGGCTGGTGCACCTCTTCTGCGTCGTCCCGCGCCAGCAGCTCGTCCACGACGACCTGCTCTTCCACTATGACGATGGTGAGCTCGTCGCCGACCTCGCCCGGTCCGAGGAGTCCGTCCTGGATGCGCGCCGCGGGGTGTTCGACGAGGAAGAGCCCTGGCGCCGCAAGATCCAACGCCTCCTCCCCGCCGACGGAATCACCGTCAAGCACATCAGGTCTGCGCGTGTCTCTGATTGTCATGTTCTGTTGCTTGCCTGAAGGAAATCAGTGCTCATGTTCAGATAACTGAATTAGACTGACAGACACATAAAATTCACCGAGAAATCCATGGTTATGCAGCAAGATGATGGGTTAAGAATTGAGGATCAAGTACTCTTGTCTCATTGATCATTAAGGTTCAGGCTGAGCAAGATGATGCGGTGTTTATCCAGATTCAGGATTAGGAAAATGTTGTATCTCACAACAGACAACTTTGTTTCAGGCAAAGTATACAGTTAAAAACCTCACTCATGTTGCTGTGAGAGAAAAACTTAGTTATGTAAAATTTGCAAGATTATTTGGCATCTTGTCACAATATGTTAAATTTGGAAGTTTGTCTATTATATTTAATTTGTTCTGCTGCAACATATGTTTTCAAAATACTTTCAATTTGCAATTGATTTATGATTCACTAGTAAAAACATCTGTTCTGAACTTGGCTGCCGAGTGAAGCAAAAGGGAAATTGCTAAGCAAACTAGCTAGTAGCTGCACCTTAATCCAAACTCGGTGAGAACTTTGATAGTTCTGAAAAAAAAAGAGAGTTTTGATTTCAGAAAAGGCGGCGCTGCTTCTGCTGTGCAAAAAGGATTTGCTAAGCAAACTAGCTAGTCTCTATGCCTTATCCAAACTGAATGAGAATTGCGAGTTTAGAAATGGTGGCTCTGCTTGTACAGTGAACTTGATGTGAATCCTTATTAACCTGCAGGACTGGTGAGGATGTGGCTCTCTCTCGGCGTGTAGCGGCGACATTCCTTATGATGACAATGGCAGACTTCAGTGACCAGCTCTTCGACTGGCAGGACCGCCTCTTCAACAACGCCAATGGCCGCCTTGAGTTCCGAGGCAACACCTGGACGTCACTGTGGCCAGGCACAGGCAAGCCCGGCCTATGGACCACGTCAATCTCCCGCATGGGTGTGCTCTACAACCTCATTGTTCGCGAGGAGGAGATATACATAGCTCACCGAGCACACACCACCGGCCAAGAAGGCAACAACTCTGCTGCCACACGCGACGAGGACATTGCCCTGGTGATCCCACCGGTGTTCGACGGCTGCACCAAGGTGCTGGACGCCGATGACCAGAAGGCGGCGCGAGACCTCTACTGGGAGGCGGTGTGCAGCGACGAGGAGGCGACGGACCGGTCCAAAGTGGAGGAGCTGCTCCGGCAGAGCGTCGCCAGGAACCCGTTTGTGGGGGAGCCACGGCTGGTGCTCGCGCAGATGTGCCTGAACGCGGAGATGTACGAGGAGGCGCAGGAGCAGGCGGAGGAAGGGCTGAAGCTGCTGCTGGAGTGGGGGAGCAGCTGGGACAAGAGGATGCCATGGGAGGGGTGGGTGTCCTGGGGCAGAGCCATGCTGACCAAGGCCAAGGACAAGGACTGGCCCCATACCTCCTTCGGCATCCTCAGCCTAGGCCTTGTCAAGTAGCTGCTGTCTGTCTGTGTTATGGGCTCGACGACATACCATTAGCACGAAAGGTATGGAATGATCTACCTGCAGTAATCGAATAAGTGACTTCACATACACTAGTACACGACGATGGATCGTCGTTTTCCTTGTGAAAAAAAGACGCAATTGTGATTACCCTATAGATATTGTGTTGATGTCTGTACAGTAGCCTCAAGGAAATGCTTTGAATGTTCTGAACATCAGTAATCTCCCTGCAATTTAAAGGGATCAAAACATCAATGTGGACTGTCTGTCCTTGTTATGGTCTCGGCGGCATAGGGTTAGCACGAAAGGTATGAGATGATATACCTGCATCAGTTGAATAAATGATTTCACAGGCATTAAGATCGATTTGCCATTTTCCTTGTAAATATATACAATTGTGATGATCGTATACACAGTCTATTGATGTTTATGCACAAGTCTTGACAGTTTTTTTGTTACATTATCAACACCCTACAAGTTAAATGGCCAAAACATGATGGAGTTTAGCTTAACTGTACTGTATGAACACCAAACCAAGGAGGATAGACAGATGTCCTACAACTTATATTGACATCATAAACGTTTGCTGCATATTTACTGTTGAATTATCTTCACTGATGGATAACATCTATAGTTTGTAGCTGCAAAGCAGCAGTGCGTAGAATACTCATCATCTTGGATGTCAGTTCTTACCAATTGGTTCTTACAGGGACACTGCAATTTAATGATGCATCAACACTGAGGTCTAACTATTATCTGTCAGATGAAGCAATAAACCCTCATCTCAATCAACACAAACAAAACTCCCATTGCCTGAGTACTTTATTAGTGCCAGTTTGGTTGCACTAAACTGACACTGAAAACTTGTAACAGTGGCACAATCCCTGAAGGCAAGTCAGGCATTTCTTCACATGGTCTGATCAAGCATCTGTTTGTTCATCTGTGAGTTGAGCTGTAAGCATCTGGGCGTGCTTAATTTAGACAAAGTTTTTCTCCAATGCATCATTTAGTTTTGTATAAATCTCCCCTACTTTAAAAATACATGAAATTTCGTCTTATGCCCTTTCTTTTGTCCTCCCTGACCCCACCTCCGTTTCTGGTTGTCCAGTTTTCCCAGCGCATGAGAAATTATCTGGCAGATACCAAAGTACCATATAATTTGGACATATCTTTTTAATAATTGATTTTGTAATGTTTGATACAGTTTACTGAATTAAGACATACTCCCTCAATCTGATTTGAGGACAACATCATGCTTGTGTTTCAAACACCACTAGTATGTCTTGCTACACAGTCTGCACTTGGAACCATATGTCATCTAGGTGCTTGTTTGAATTACACAAGGATCCAATATGAATCTCTATATGTGTTAGGGTATGTGTCATTGCATGATACTCCCTCTGTACCGAAATACTTATAGTTGGTGGAAACTAGTACAAGTTCCCCCAACTACAAGTATTGCAGTACAAAGGGAGTACAAGTTATTAACATGAATCTAAAACCGATCTTAGCATAGAAAGTCAAAATGTATTGTCGAGATACATAACCAAAAACATTAAGTGACAATAGTAAGACAAGAATGAATGATTCATAATTGTCCTATAGATTGATAATGACTATTTTAACGAGGAGGGTATGCCTCTACATCAACTGTGACTTTGTATACTACAACTATTCTTATAATCTATAGGGTTCAATTTATGATAAAGGTTGACTTTAATATCTCATATATACGTACTAAGCCAAAAAAGTTGCCATCCTAGACTACTCTTGGTTGCTAGAAATCCGGAGGGAGAACCCACATGCCACCTGGAGCACGAGCAACTACATATGATCTGATCTTCCACATGGCATCATCACTCGTAGGATGTAAATGGCGACGATTATCTTCCAACAACGTGGAGCACACCATATCATCGGTACTGTAGATGCAACTTCTCCGCAACCCACCGTGTCCAACAGATGACACATACACAGCCTTGGACCATGCTTTCCCTAAAAAGATGGCATAGTCACCCAAACTCGTTACCTCCTCCCACTTGTAAGCGTACTCCGCCGTCATCGATTCATCAACAAGCTCAAACACCTTGAAGAAAGGCTCAAGGAAGGCTTCATCTAACAATGTCCTAACCACCATCACTAGCTTGCCGTGTAACTCGATGATGTTGTTCCGTTGCGCGATACCAAGACGACGCGCTCGGATGGACATGGTGTGCGGTTGGCTGCTGAGCACCGCCCTGCCATGTTTGTCCACTCCTATTTCAAACCTGATCAGCTCCTCGGAGACGGTGAGGCCATAGAGTTGTCCGTTGCAGAATACAATGTCCACAAGGTACGACCCGAGTTCCTTTTCCGCCCACCCCCTGTTCGGAGAACCAATCCTACGGAGGAGGACATTGTTTCCGGAGGTGACGGCGGCGAGGATGCAATCGCTTGAAGCGGGGGATTCCGAAAAGACAATCTTCCCAATCTTGTCCCAGTCGCCTAGGTGGCACATGTTGTTTGCGGGGAGCGGCACACCGGAGAAGAGGTTGACGACCGTGAGTTGCATATCGTGCCCAAGCACGGCGACCCAGCCGCCGTCATGGGCTCCCACGAACCGCTTGCCGACCGCCTGGCTCGGCAGCGACATGCGGAAGACCCGGCCATCCTCGGGGCAGTACACCTTCGTCTTGTTGTCGTCCTCGCGGGCGTCGCTGAACATGAGCCATGGGAGGACGGGCGGCGCCGCATGCGGCGACGTGGTCGCACAAGCTCGCCACGACCTGCACACCGCGGCGAAGCGGACGCGGTTGAGCGGGCCGGCGACCTTGCTGTAGACCAACTGGAGGAGGTCGTCGGGGAGATCGGACCACCGGACTGGCATCGTCATCCATGGCGTTGTCGGCTTGACTCTAGGGGTGTGGCGGCGCCGGCGGCCCATCGATGGATCCGCGCCGACGATCGGTCGATCGAAGACTTGTTTGGCTGATTTCCGATCAGGTCACGGGACGGGAGTTCTAGGTTTAATTACCTTTTTTTTTTTGCCTAAAACAAAACAAAACATAATTGCGTAAAAAAAAGCGATTCCTGTATCCAACCCTTTCTTTCTTCACCTGGAAGAAAGAAAAGCGATTCATGTAGTATTAGCTAGCTAGCTAGGTAACGAGACGTACGCCGCAGACCATCGCTTGCCTGTTCTCTTAATAAAAACCTAGCGAGCTCTCTGCTTGACCGGCGGCGGCGCCGTACCTTTCAGCGCCATCCATGGCGATGGCGTCAGTCGAGTGGTCCGATCTCCCTCACGACCTCCTCCGCGTGGTCTGCGCCAAGGTCCCCGGCTCGCTCCACCGCATCCGCTTCGCCGCCGTATGCAGGTCGTGGCAAGCAGCTGCGCCGCCCGCCGTCCCGTGGCTCCTCTTCTCCTGGTCAATCGCCGACGACAGGGAAATCAGGTGCCTGTACTGCCCCGAGGATGGCATGGTCTTGCGCATTCCGCTCCCAAGCGAGGCGGTTGGCAACCTGATCAAGTTCGAAATACATGTGAAAAAAGACGGGTTAATCACCTTCCAACCCCACCGGCTGCCTGTCCGATTGAGTAGCGGCCCTACTGTGTGCCCCAACAACGTCATTGAGCTGCATGGCAAGTTGGCGATGGTGGTCACGTACTCTAGCCCATCGCATGCCACCTTCGACGAGCCTCTCTTCATGGTCTTTGTGCTTGCTGAAGACTTGACGCCAGAGTATGCTCACAGGTGGGAGAAGGTAACAAGCTTGGGTGAATACGCATTATTTTTAGGGAAAACATGGTCCAAGACGGTGTACGTGCCGACATCTCAGAGCGGCAAGTTGCAAAGAAGTTGCATCTACACCAATGATCGAATGTGCTCTACAAAGTCGGACGACAATGGTAAACATGTATATCCTATGAAGTATGAAAACCGTGACAATGTCATGTGGCGGATCAAATCACCGGTATCTTATGTAGTTGATCGCTCTGGCATGTGGGTTCTCCCTCTGAATATCTAGTTGTCTGGCTAGCATGGCATATTTAGTTTTATATTATCCCTACTGTATAAAGTAAACATTTACCATAAATGGGACCACAAAGATTATAGACATAACTACAGTATAAACAAAGTCATATTTTAACTACTCCCTCCGTTCCTAAATAATTGTCTTTCTAGAGATTTCAACAAGTGACTACGTACGGAGCAAAATGAGTGAATCTACACTCTAAAACATGTCTACATACATCCGTATGTTGTAGTTCATTTGAGATGGCTAGAAAGACAATTATTTGGGAACGGAGGGAGTATATGGGTACATATGTTAAAATAGACGACGCAAAAATATTGTGGTGTGGCATCTCTAGGATGGTTGGAATATTGTGTTGATCATGACATACAGATATTATGAGCTATTCATTCTTTGCTTGCTTCTGTCCCTTTGATATCTTAGCTAGCATGTGTTTTGACTTTTGACAATGCATTTGGCTTATGTCCCTTCTGATTCCTAGTCGATCACCAGATCTATTATCCAAGTTCTCCGGAAGTACAAAGAACCTCAAATATAAGAAAAATTACATCAAGTTCACCGGAAAACAATTATCCTTGCTTTGTGATTGGATGCAACCCTATCTCGATCATCTATTCCTTCTAGATGCTCTATGCTCACTCCAACGTGATGAACATTGCGAATCTGTCTAGCTTACTTTGTGATAGAGGCAAAGGTGTCCCGTCTTTCGATGAGATGTGGTTTTCGCTTTGGAGGAAGTCGACTTTGACGATCCGACTACGAACGTGCGAGGACGTCGCGCCTTAGCAATCGCTAAACCAACTCCGAGAGGTTATTGACCACGCCGGAGCACGATCAACCTGACCACGAGGATCTGTTTCCTGCAAGCAAACGAAGAACAAGCAAGAAACTGAGATTGCAATCTGGATATTGCGAATATAAGATGAAAGCTTTATTGATCAATGTGGGGTTCTGTGACGCCTTTGTCTGGTCGTTGAACACAAACGAAGTACGCGAAGTTGCAGCTATGGCGAACTTTTAATCTAAACAAAACCCAAGGTCTAAACGGTGCCCTAAGGGCTGTATATATGGAGGAAGAGGGGGGAATTTCGTGGCCCTTGGTGGAGGGGTCCGAAATCAACCCTAACTCTTGTTTCCCCACACATACGGACTCTAAAAACAGCCTATACTTAAGTATTTCGAAATTACATGGGCCTGGCCCAATAATAAGGTGACGCAGCACCTAGAATAGCCTATGGACGAATATTATGAAGTGGCATCTTGTATATTTCATCCAAGGCCTCATGCACTCATTAGGGTGGCTTCAAAGTCCTGGAATCATCACTTGTAACTCCGTTCTTGTTCCCCTTGCGCATGCCAACATCTCCATGCTTGAACTTGCTCCAAGGTTCATCTTTCTTGTCCATGGTAGGCCCTTCATTT
>LR880971.1:802267722-802301548 GCA_904067115.1 Aegilops sharonensis | reverse complement strand
CTACTAAAACAAATTAATGGGTGGAGTGGTGAATGGAAATCTAATGGTTGTACTTTTATTTGGGCCACGTCCTCTTTTGTACAGCAATCTGTACTACTTGACTATAGGTATGTACCTCTACGTGAGTAATATCGATTCTCTGTTGGATTGGTAACTTTAATTTTCCTTTTTTTCTCGCCAACCTCTAGCCATGGGAATAATCATGAACGAATGACTACAAACCGTGCGAATAAGCTAAACATCAAATTGCATGTCCCACCATCTCCCGCTCCCTATCTTGCTTTGATTGGATGGAGAGGAAGAGGCAGAGGCGCCATTATCAGTCCAGGGTGGTTTTTGAAATTCAGATACCGAAGAGATTATTGTAGCTGATATCTAGAATGGTTGGATTAGAATTGATAATGATAAAGATGATATATTTTGTACTTATATTATCCCACTTGAGTGAATGGAAATTTTTATATTGGTAGGCACAAAAACTATTGCTCCTCCCATCAAAATTGTATCTTTTAGTCCTGAACTTTAATAATCAAGTACCTAGTATCTCCATGTGTACACAACCAGCATCTCCCGCATATGTATGTTCATAATATATGCACCTTGAACACGTATTGTCCAAATTAAATGCATATTAAATTGAAGTAAATCTCTGTTTCATTTAAAACCTCTTACAAAATGTGTATAGATATTCAGTGACAAGTATCCAAGAAATTTTCAGTCAGCAAATTGATCAAGTTGCTAGTAAAAGGATAATTTACTTTGGATGGGTGGAGGGGGTGTCACGTCAATACAAGGGGTCGGATGAGCGGTGGGCCAAGCTCATGGAAAGAATGCACAATAGAGAAGCCACCACTCATCTTGCACAAAACTCTCATTGCATCACGCCTTTCTTTTGCACCATTATATGCAAACCCGCAGGGTTGGGGTAAGGGCGTTCGGCTGCGTATTACTCGACTGGATGGTGCCGAGTGTCGACATGGTCGCGCGCCGACACCCACAGGGCCAGAGTTACACAGCCCGCCCCTCAACTGTCCAAACCTGACGCGGGCTACTAACCCAGCAACCAAGCCCGTACCAACTCTTTGGCTCTCCTCTAGGCTGGAGTCACGAGCGCGCACCACCGCGCCTGGCTGACTAGGGATGCAAACGAGTCAAGTTCGAGCGACTTGAACTTGGCTCGGCTAAATTCATATTAAAATTCGAGCGAGCTCAAACTAAGCGAAGCTCAAGATCGAGCTGTAAAACATGACTCGTGCTCAGCTTGTAAGAATCTCGAGTCGATCTCAAGCTAGTTTCAAGCTAAATGAGATGGTAAAAATTATAATTTATGGTGATTATTCCAACTATATAAGGACACAACACGACACCACTTTGTACGGCCATCTGGCCGTGCTCGGGAGAGCTCATCTTGGTCTGTTGGGCGAACTAGTAAAAAATGGTGCTCTTCGTGGATGCAAAAAAAAGAAAATGAAGGTTCATATGCTGGGAAATTTTGCCAAAAACAAAAGGATATTTAACAAATAGTCGTCCACATACTATAATTAGGCCTAAATTTTCTATGCACTTAATTAAGCTTCCATGTTTACTAGTAAATAAAATGGAGAAAAATCGTGGACAACATATATGGTAACCAGTTATCTTATTTCCGTTTAACATATGCCATGATCATTTAACATAATGATATTATGTCAAGCTACTAAAATCGAGCGAGCCAATATTGACTTAAGATCAGCTCGTTTCTCGGTCGAGCTGTATAAAGTGTTCAAACTCAGATCATTTTGTTTCGAGTCGATCTCGAATCGAGCCAAAAAAATAAGTCGATCTAGAGCGGCTCACGATCCGCGAGCTTTTCTTGCAGCCCTACGACCGATACGGTGCTCCAACGCATGTATTTCTGCCAGCTCTTGCCGTGTTCGGTCGCCGGTATGGGACTAATTAATCTTGTTTGCTTAATACTAATAAGTAAAGATATAGATTATGAGATTCGAAACAGCCAAGAGAATGGAACCATAAGTACATCATGATTACGTACTGCGAATGCTCGAACTACTATGTGCACCTTCCATGTACGTATGTACGTACTACTACATGCACTACACGGTAAATAGTCATCCGTGCAGTTTTTTTTTAATTCAGAAACTTTATTGATTACTCAGATGTAATACATTCGCGGGTAATACAATCACAGAGAAAATTTGGAACAAAGTTAATCCAAAGACATCTCCGACAAACCACACTAGCTTGTTGAGCACGGAGATGGGCTGCCATATTGGCTTCCCGTCCAACATGAGATAACCTAAAACTAGTGAAATCCTCGCTTAGCTCCTTGACCTCTTGCATAGAACATGCAATGTCAGCCCTTTCAAAGGCTTACGATTTCCATAGCTGAACCACATCCAGAGCATCGCATTCAATGTCAACTCGCTGCCAACCCAAGTCACTTGCTAGTCTGATTGCGTCACGGATAGCGTACACCTCCATGAGTCTGGCAGATGCAGCAAACTCATACCATCTGGATTGTGCTTGTATAAGGTTCCCTGATGCATTGTGCACAACGCGTCTGGTCCCTCCTTGACCTGTAGCTTCCACAAACTGGGCATCAATATTTGTTTTTCAGAACATGTTCGTCTGGAAGCTTCCAGTGCACTTTTACCTAAATGCTGGTCTTTTGTCACTAGTAGAAAAAGGGTTTAATGTAAAGCACATTAGTGCCGGTTTGTAACAAAACCGGCACTAATATGATCATTAGTGCCGGTCCCAACGGCTAGGGGGCGGAGATCATTAGTACCGGTTCGTGGAGAACCTTTAGTACCGGCCACGAACCGGTACTAAAGAGGCTGTTGCAGGCTGTGGTCAGACTGAGGCCCCACCAGCACCTTTAGTACCGGTTCGTGCCACAAACCGGTACTAGAGGTTTCTAGTTGATTCATTCTACAGCGGTTTTTTAGTCCCATCTCGCTCCGCTAACAGAGTTATTACCACCTTAAATATGTTACTTCTCAAACTATCACAACCACTTGGTCTTCATTGAACTTTATGTGTAGAATTTGTGGCCACAATATGAGTCTTCTCTGGTTTCTAAACCGGTGAGGACTCATATTGACAATTCAGATTGTACACAAAAAGATCATTGATAATCAATGTATTTTTGATGTATTTCTCTATAGCAGTATCGCGTTTTGGCTGAAAGGCGGTACCGATCAATGTATTTTTATGTATATAATTTTATTTTTACATGTTTACACAATTTTAATAAATTATTACAACTCTGAACTTTTTTTGCGTTCAGATGCACAATTCAAATCCATGTCATCAACTTTCAACCCTTTCTGACATAATTTGTTATTTTCGATGCTATTACTGATTTATTTTGAGAGCTAAATGACCGTGAAGTTCAAAAGCACTACAAAATGAACTCTAAAAAGGTTGAAACTTGGCAAGGTATCATCATTTCACCAGCATAGCATATGCAAAAAAGTAGAGAGGGTTACGGCAAAAACTGGATGCACTTCGTGTATAAACTGGACAATCTCTTTCGAAGTATCAAGGTTTCGGACGAAAACTCATCTTTTACAATAGCTATTCAATATTTTAATAACTTATTACAACTCCGGACCTTTTTTGCGTTCAGATGCACAACTCAAATCCACGTCATCAACTTTCAACTCTTTCTGTCATAATTTGCTATTTTTGATGCATTTACTGATTTGTTTTTAGAGCTAAATGACCGTGAAATTGAAAAGCACTACAAAATGAACTCTGAAAAGGTTTAAACTTGGTAAGGTATCATCATTTCACCCGCATAGCATGTGCAAAAAAGTAGAGAGGGTTACAACAAAACTAGATGCACTTCGTGTATAAACTGGACAATCTCTTTCGAAGTATCAGGGTTTTGGACGAAAACTCATATGTACAACGGCTACTCAATATTTTAATAACTTATTACTACTCCAGACTTTTTTTGCGTTCAGATGCACAATTCAAATCGACGTCATCAACTTTCAACCCTTTCTGACATAATTTGCTATTTTCGATGCATTTGCTGATTTGTTTTGAGAGCTAAATGACCGTGAAATTCAAAAGCACTACAAAATGAACTGAAAAATCACAGAAATTTGAATATAATGATACAACACACTAATATTAAACATAAGAAAAAATAATCACTGAAAAATCTATTTTTAAAGTTAAGTTATTCACGAACTAGTGATTCACACAAATTTCCAATAATTCAAATTTAAACTATTCAATTTTTTTGTACCTAAAGCAAAAATATTCACAAAGAATCTCTAAATACAGGAAAAAGCTACTCAGAAATAAATAGAAGAAAATATATAAACCACAAAAGAAAAAACTATATAAAAAAATATTTCCGCGCTGCCCAGTGGGCCTGGTCGGCCTTGGGCGTGGTTATGCAGGCCCATAAGGCCCAGCAGGCTCACAGGGCAGCGCGGCAAAGTTAGGCCCAGAGGCCTGCATTAGAGAGGAGCTTGAAGGAGCAGCCGTAGCTGGGTTTATAAACCAGTGCGGCTGCCCTTCGCTCGGCAAGGTGGGGCTAAACATTGTGCACCGCAGAACTGCAGCGCTCCCCCTTTAGTACCGGTTCCTGGCTCCAACCGGTATTAAAGGGTGGGTCTTTACTACCGGTTGGTGCCACGAACCGTTACTAAAGGGGGTCGCTTCCCGCCACTTGGCCTGGCCAAATTTGACCGTTAGTACCGGTTCCTGGCTCCAACCGGTACTATAGGCCTTCCCTATATAAGCAACACTTATGAAAGTTTCTGTTATAATCTGTTCATCGTCGCGCCCGTCCCCGCGCCGGCACCGTCACTGCCCCCGTCGCCGTCGCCGCCGCCCCCGTCCGTGCGCCGCCCCCGTCGCCGTCGTCCCCGCTCCTGTCGCCGCCCCCTTCGCCGTCGTCGCCGCCCCCGGCCCCGTCGCCGTCGTCGCCGCCCCCGTCGAGCGCGTCCCGTCGGTGCCCCAGCCCGTCCCTGTCGCCTCGCATCGCCGGTCATCGCCCCGCTGTAAGATCGATCGACCGCGCTCCCCGGTCGCCCCCCTGCCGCTCGCCGGCGGCCTCTGTCCACATGCACACACGCACACACACACACACACTCACCCAGACGCACACACACACTCTCTCTCCCACACACACACTCACACACACACACACACACCCACACTCACTCACACACACACACACACCCACACTCACTCACACACACACACACACCCACACTCACTCACACACACACACACACCCACACTCACTCACACACACACACACACCCACACTCACTCACACACACACACACACCCACACTCACTCACACACACACACACACCCACACTCACTCACACACACACACACACCCACACTCACTCACACACACACACACACCCACACTCACTCACACACACACACACACCCACACTCACTCACACACACACACACACCCACACTCACTCACACACACACACACACCCACACTCACTCACACACACACACACACCCACACTCACTCACACACACACACACACCCACACTCACTCACACACACACACACACCCACACTCACTCACACACACACACACACACACACAAATGTTTAATGTCAAATGGTAGATTATATAAATGTTAGATTATATATGAATTAGATAATGTTATATGAGTTAGTTTTTTATATTTTTAGTTATAGAAGAATTTATATTAATGTTAGATGAATTAGATATATATTAAATTTAGGTATATGAGATTTGGTCATCTAATTAAAATTTTAGTATATAGAACTAGCTACTTTATTTTTAGTAAGAAAATTAATAGAACTAGTTTAGTTGAATTAGTTGAATTAGTTGAGCTACTTTATTTAGGTATATTTTTAGGAAGTGCTTAGTTGAACTAGATAGTTGAATTAAAAGAACTAGTTTAATTAGTTGAATTAATATAACTAATAAGTGTTTAATGTTTCACCTATGAACATAGGAAATGTCGTCTGACGACGAAAACGATTTCATTATATGCGAAAACTGCGAAGACCACGTGGCCTGTGCGACGAAATTTTTCTAGTTGATGATATGCGCTTCAACATCAAGCTGGATGAGACCTTCGAAGTGGATACAGTAAGTCACAACAACAAATCTTTTTTCGTAATTAAGTATGACTTATGCTTCATTTGCTTCAACTTATTATTTTAAATTTTTACTATTCTACTAGTGTATCCCCTGCCATGCAAGAATTTTTGTCTTGGATAAAATAGGTTTCAGTCCTAACAAAATTATGGAGGTAAAGAGAGTTTACTTGAAGACCCAGCATGGTTATAGCTTCAACGTCAAATTATACAATCAAGACACCTACACCCATTTTGAATGCAAAACTTAGCAAGCACTATGCAAGGCTTATGCATTTGAGTCTGATATGTTTATCACCTTTGATATTCGTCCTGAAGATGATACCGAAGGTAACAGAGACATTTGGGTCGATGTGCAGACGCCTCCAGTTCTATCATTATATATGTGAGTTTCTCAACCATATTTATGTCTTCGATATTGTTTTTCCAAAAATAGTTGACAACTAATTTCTATTGACAGCTTATTTTCATTCAAGCAAACATGTCCAGCGCTTGGTAGACAGGACCGTCCACTGTCCCGGGGCTGAACTAAACTGCAAGGAGATAAGTCATTATGTTTCATGGCTTGAGGATCTTGATGTTGTCAAGAGAAATTATTTTCCTGAATTTAAAAATCATAGTACTCAAAACGTGCGACCAATGGTGATCGTATTGAACTACGGTCAGATCTATTTAGGAAAGATGGTAAGATTTTTACTATTTTTCCTCAGTGCATCTTTTGCATACATTATTTTTTAAGCTAAACTTCATTGCTAAGTATGTTACTATATGATGTTCTTCAATAGGGACTCCCGATGAATGTTATGCCTTAGTGGATCGAGACTAAAGGTCGCATGAGAATGGTTAGCTTATGTCCAAGCCATCCTACAATGCACTTTAGTGCATTCAGGATTTCTAATAGCGAGGAATGCTTACTAGTGAAAGACTGGAGCAAAATTGTCCACGATCACAGAGAAGTACTAGGGGGAAGCAATCGGAAGCGCAGCCCACGATTAGGAGACAGGTTCATCTGCATGCTCCAATATGATGAATCAGGAGAGCTATACATGTTCTATGCTATTTTACCTGAGAGAGAGAGAGAGCAGCAAGAGTGATTAGCATGCTCTTAGCACTTGTCCTCTCATGTCCGTATTCTTCGTCCTGAACTTAATATCAAAGAGTGATTTGCTTTTGTGGTCTTATATATGAACGCTTATAATCATGACCATGTTGAACTCGATGATATCTTTCCTTCTGGTACAAGTGAATGTTTCTTCTTTAAGCTAGTATTGGTGGTGATCAGATAGCGGTAATGACTATGATGATTAAATAGTGCTAATGAAGACTATAATGATTTTTAGCTAGCTAGTATACGGTTAACTTGTTGGTGATGATATATGATGCAATAGTTTTTATATTAATATGATGATGATGAGTTATTATATCATTTATGAAAGAAGCCGCAGCTTAGTTTCAACTGGATGGATCCAAGCTAGCTAAGTGATCAAGTATATGCCATATCTATATTACTTGCTCACCTAATATAAGTGATCAAGTAATATGTATATGGCTTATATACTTTGATCACTTAGCTAGGAACCATGCATGCATCCAGTTGAAACTAATCTGCGGTACTTTCACCTAGTGATTTAACAACTCATTATAATGTAAAAACAATCTCTAAATTAAACTGAAAACATAGAACTAAAGGAAAAATAAAAAATAAAACCAAAACCCCCCAAACATTTAGTACCGGTTGGTGTTACCAACCGGTACTAAAGGTCTCCCCGCACCCGCCCCTGGCTCGTGCCACGTGGTGGCACTTTAGTGGCGGTTCGTGCCGAACCGGTACTAAAGAGGGGGGGGGGGGACCTTTAGTCCCCACCCTTTAGTGCCGGCTATAGAACCGGCACTAAAGGCCCTTACGAACCGGTGCTAAATCCCGGTTCTGCACTAGTGTGTTGCTCCTTACCAACTTGAGAAAGGTCCATCAATGTCAATTTCCCACTGGGCAGATTTTGCCACATAACATTTCTGTTCTCTGTGCCTCCTTGCATTGTGTTCGGACCAAACAGACTACGCGCCACATGAGATCATACATGCTGTGTGACGATCCATCTTACTTCCCTGGATCATATCAAGTGGCCATGAATCCGGATGGTGGTTGGGCACTTTAATTCCGGCTCGTGCTTTCATTTGTTCCCAAAACATGCGAGCCCATGGGCATTATAAACAGTGAGTGGTATGTAGTTTCTTCGACGCCACAGTCCTCGCGGAATGGTATTTTCTCAATATGTCGATCCCTAATAAGTACAGCACGACACGGAACAAAATTATGAAAGCTTGTTCTGATGAAGTAACCGATGTGTGTAATGTATCGTTTACGTAGTTGCATGAATTTGTATGAATTTGAGGTATGTTAATTGAGTTGTCCGATTCTGAGAAGGGAAATTTGAGGCGTGACCGGTCAGTATCCACAGACGAGCTTTGCTACGTTTACAAGGTGTTACAGGGACGAGGTTTTAAAGCTTAGAACTCCTTCATACGATCTCGAGGTAGATCATGCTGTACTATGTACCCCATCAAAATCAATATATCATAAGCATGACGTAGGGTTTTACCTCCTAGAGAGGGTCCGAACCTAGGTAAACATCGTAAATGGTTGCCTAATATGCACTAGAAAGCACTATTAACATATTTTCTAGTGTGTGTATGATTTTGAAATATCTATTATGATATTCGATACTATTAAAAGATGTATAAACACATAGATAAATATGCAAATATATATGTATACACTACATAGTTTATGCAATATTAGAAATTTAATTCGAAGGATTTTTATTAACAAGAAAGAGAAATTTTGGTACATAAGACAATAGTTTTGCAGAATCAAAAACTTCAGTGATATACATTACAACTGTATAAAAGTGTAAAACATAACTATTATCCAAAAAAATATGGCTAAGTAATAAGAAAACATATTAAGTAAAATTTTATTGTATAATTTGTTTAAAATAAGTATACAAGTTTAGTATAAAAATGGTTTGACCAACCCAACATAAACTAATTCTCTTAGACGCTATGTGGGTTCGGCATCTTTTCTGAGTCATTTTGAAAAGAGTAGACAGTTATATTTCAGGATTTTTTTGTTGAATGTATATTGGTTGAGAACTTATACGAAATTTACGAAAATATTGTCCAGATCGGAATGAAGTTTCCTTTAAACCCTTTTGTTGTTGATATTTTAAAGTTTTTTCAAATTTTCCCAGGCCGGCTGATGTCCAAAGGCTGGGACACTGTCCTAAAATATAAAGTTGCGAGGAAAAAAAAGAAACCATCAATATTTTTAAATAAATTACTTGAGAAACAGTCATGGTTTATTTTATACAATGGTGAATAAACATGGGGAAAACAGTACTCAGAAAAGAGAAGGTCGACATGAACCAACAAATTGGCGAAGTTATTTTTTTTTCTGAGATGGTCAAAGGACTTCTGTGAATTCCCTGTAGAGTTTTTTTAACTTATAATAACAAATGCGCTAATGTTTCTTTTAACTTATAATAACCTCTAAGGCACCAATGTTGGTCATTATATATCATTTATAGCCAATAAAGTTGTACATATTTTTTTTCACCTAAATATCTGAAGCCAATGGTTTTTAATCATCGGGCATGCCCGATAGTTTAATAGCCCTATATTTTTATCTTTAGTTCTATTTTTTATGAGATAATATAAAGAAATATATGTTGGTTTCATTGGCAAAGACCAACATAGACTATTGTTGCATGCCCATCGTATTATTTTCTTGAATTTTATAAGATATTCATTAGCATATAGTTTACATTATGTTCAAGGTACGTCTCAATATGGTATGTTGTTTCTGCTGGGATTTTGCACATATTCTAAACAACTCTAAGATTCCCAAGCCAGTTTTATTGAGCATCACTGCCCCTTCCCCGGCATCCACGTTAAAAAAAGGTCGCATGCTCCATGAAGGGTGTTGTTGGCAGAGGCGTGCCTCATGATGAGCATCTTGTTCTAAAATGTGACACGTAGGTGAAATCCTGAGAATGCATGTCATTACAAGTTACCACCATTAATGATAGTATTTGAGGGTTATTTGGTTCAAAGATTTCCACACCTCGAGTTAGACAAGTTTGAGCAAGTTAGGTAGGTGTTTGGTACTAGCCACATCTAAGGCATTTTTATGGGAAATAAACCTCACCAACCATACATGTAAAAGTGTGGCAAGATTCCATAAAGTAAGCCGAAGTGTGGCAAGAATTTGAGCACTTAAGGTTGGGAAAGTTGGGAAATTTAGTGTAGCAAACTACGAAATGTTAGCCACCAACCAAATAAGTCATTATACTTATACACCTGATTGTGGCCAGGCCATAGGACATTAGGTTGTGCGGACAACCAAGGGCAGAGCCAAAGCATTATGATTGGGTTCACTTGATGCCAACAATTTTCTCCAGTCACACATGTGTGTCTTTTCAAAATCACTATAGTTCAGAGGTACCCCTTAAAAATGTTACTCCCAACCTGTGTGTGTCACTTGTCGCCTTTGATGGGTTTATACCCATGCACATGAGGGATGGAAGGGTTGCTATGTGCCCTTTTTTCTATATTAATTTTTTAAAATGACTCTCTTCAATAGAGAACCAAATTAGAAACCACTAGATAATACCCCCCTCCACTTGTTGTGAAAATATTTTACAATTTCAATGAAATTCGGTTGAACGAAACATGAATATTTTTTAGTAGTAATATTAGAACTAAACCCGAAATACATATAATTTAGTGTGTTTATTTTTATAGTTGTAAAGTATTTTTGAGTAGTAATGTTAGAACTAAAACTGGAAATTCTCATGCAAATTTGCATGTTGAGGTGGAACTTTCCAGTGCATTATTAATTTGCCAGGGTTTATTGTATTAAATAATTATTAATTTAAAAAAATTCATAAATTAAAAAAATGTATGTGAATTGAAAAAAATGATTTTTTGGACGGGAAACAACGGCGGGCTTACGCCAGCCTGAACTAATAATAATATAATAACTATAAAAAAAGGAGTTGGCACGGTTTGATAGCTGGACGAGCCCATGCTCCACCCTCCAGTGAGGGTGGACACCCACAAGGCTTATAATTACGGATCGCAGCACTGAGTTCCCAACAAGTAGGCCGGTCTCACAGGCAGTCCCTGCCGGCCCACTTCTCAGCCTGGCCCCTCAGGGTACACTTGCACTCTGACATGGGCTGCGAGCCCGCCAACCAAACCGCACCAACCCGGCCCTCCTTAGGCTGGAGTCACGAGCGCGCACCACTGCGCCCGGCCGATACGGTCGCTGCGACGCACGTATTTCTATCGGTCCTTGCCATGTACGGCTGGCGGTGTGGGACTAATTAAATCAACTCCGCTAATAAATTAATCTCACGCGTCGATTAAAGAAAAACGCATTCCATCACACGCATGAAAGAAAGTCAGGCCCATGAGTTTACTTTTTGTCACTAATAACATAGTACTACTCCTTCCCTCCAGTTACTCAAAAAAAAAACTACTCCTTCCCTCCAGCGGTTCCTAGTGTGCTGAAGGTGGTGGCTTGAGGCGAGCTTCCTCGGCAGTGATGTGTGGCTCCGACTGCAAGTGGCTGCGGTGTTGGCGGTGACATACATCTTTCGGGGCTGGTTGGAATCTTGGAGGCGTGGAAATGTGCAATGCTACGAATGAAAATTCTGTTCGGCCTTGGTCGGACTGGCGTCGATGGCACCCGTGGGTGTCATTCCCCTTCCTGGAGGCGTCGCCGAGTGTAGCGCCATTTTCCACGTTGCCTTGTATCGGCAACCATCTCTGGGGCGAAAGCCTTGATTCGTAGGATCGGCACGATGGCGGCATCTTCTGACGCCGTTTCTCTGTTGGGAGCTTTGTGTTGGGAGATAAGAGGCCCTATGTTGCACTCCTCCGGCGTGCACCGCTGCCTGGACCGTTCTTCTCTGGCGCTATGTATGGTCTGTTAGCGATACAACTGCTGTAGCGTTTCAGATATAATCTCTATGTAATCGTAGCAGGCTGTAACTCTCTTTCCTCTCCCAATTCCTCCTGTAACTTGTACGTATCCTGGAGATCGTATGCAAACTCTTGTACGCCACGACAGGGCTTCTGTCTCATATAAATAAACACCTCGCGGCTCCCATCAGGGAGTAGGAACGCTTCCATCGAATCTTACATGGTATACAGAGCCATCCTCTTCCCAATCTAGCTACCAGAAACTTCTCCATCGCCATGGCTTCCTCGACTGCAGTCGTCCTCAACCTTGGTCCTCCAGCGGCTGAGAAGTTGACGAAGGTGAATTATCTCCTATGGAAAGCCCAAGTGATGCCCGGCTTGCGAGGAGCGCAGGTCACGGGGCTCCTAGATGGATCTGACGCCGTGCCCCCATCCACGGTGGAGCAGCAGCAATCAGACAAGACCATGGCCAGGGTGCCAAACCCACTGTATGCGCCATGGCTACAGAAGGATCAACAGGTCCTTAGTTATCTACTGAATTCTCTCTCAAAAGAGATTCTTGCACAGGTTATTGGTAAGGAAAATACCTATGATCTATGGACTGCAATCACCACAATTTTTGCATAGCAGTCACAGTCTCGCATTACAAATCTGCGGATCGCCATCACCACCACAAAGAAGGGCACGATGTCCAGCTCCTCCTTCATCGCCAAGATGAAGAACCTCGGGGATGAACTTGCAGCAGCAGGCCGTCCAGTTTCAGACCCCGAGATGGTGGACTATGTACTCGCGGGTCTCGGCCGCGACTACGATCCGGTGGTGGCAGCCATCAGCGCTGTCAAGACGTCTATTACTGTCGACGAACTTTTTGCCCAAATATCCGCCTTTGACCAAAGGATAGAGATGTTGGGTGATGGGGCAGAAGATGTCGGTTTCAATTCTTTAGCAAATCTGGCATACAGGGGTCGTGGCCGTAACAACAGAGGCTGTGGCCGAGGCAACATGGGGCGTGGCAGAGGAAGGCCCACTCCTTCTGGTGCCAGCGCCAATAGTGGCAGAACCCGCAGAGGGCGTCCACAACAGCAGCAGAAGCAACGTCAACAATCAGCTTGGGACTACCCCGAGTGCCAAATCTGTTACAAATTTCATGCAGGAGGTGCCCGTGCATGTTGGGATCGCTATGAGGAAGATGATTATGATGAGAAGGAGGCAAATGCCGTCACCAACAGCTATGGCATAGACACCAGCTGGTACGCGGACACTGAAGCAACAAATCATATAACGGGTGAGCTGGACAAGCTAGCCATCAAGGACAAGTACCATGGACCGGACCAAGTTCACACCGCAAGCGGTTCTGGTATGAAAATTACTCATGTTGGTCGTTCAGTTGTCAAAACCCCCATGAATTGCATCTGAATAGGATTCTATATGTTCCTGAAACTTCAAAAATTCTTGTCTCCGTTCATAGGTTTACTCGTGATAATCGTGTTCTCATTGAATTTTATCCTTACTTCTTTTTGGTTAAGGACTTGGACACGAGGAGAATACTTCTTAGGGGGCAAGTGCGTGGGAGGTCTGTACCCGCTTATATCATCATCATCGCCATCTTCAAATAAACAAGCTTTTGTCGTCATCAAGCCGTCTTTTGCAAAGTGGCATAGTAGATTAGGTCATCCTTCATCAGCTATAGTTAAACTTTTTCTTAGTAAAAATAAGCTTCCCCATGCTCATGATTCTAGCTTTGAGTCAGTTTGTGATCCATGTCAGCAAGCTAAAAGTCATCAGCTACCATATCCTATTTCTACCAGTATTTCTACTGCACCCTTACAACTTGTATTCTCATATGTGTGGGGGCCAGCTCCTGTTTCAGTTGGTAGACACTTATATTATGTAAGCTTTATTGATGACTATAGCAAATTTACTTCGATCTATCTTCTTAAGAAACGAACTGAAGTGTTTCAAGTTTTCAAGAATTTTCAAAATCTTGTTGAAAGACAACTAAACACTAAGATCATTGCCATGCAAACAGACTGGGGTGGTGAATACAAGAAACTCAATTCTTTCTTTCAACAACTTGGCATCTCGCATCATGTTTCATGTCCACATGCTCACCAACAGAATGGTTCCCGGAAAGAAAACATCGCCATGTTGTTGAAGTAGGGCTAGCTCTACTAGCAAATGCATCTATGCCACTCAAAATTAGGGATGAAGCATTTTTGACTGCCACATATCTCATAAACTTGCTCCCTAGCAAAGTCATCAAATTTGAAACTCCTATCAAACGAATTTTTGGCATTACTCCTGATTACAAATCACTCCGTGTGTTTGGTTGTGCATGCTGGCCTAACCTTAGACCATACAATACACACAAACTTGCTTTCCGTTCAAAGCGATGTGCTTTTCTTGGATATAGTCCAATTCACAAAGGAGTCAAATGTCTAGATATCCTTACTAGTAGGATCTACATATCTCGTGATGTCGTATTTGATGAATCTGTCTTCCCTTTTGCATCTCTTCATCCTAATGTCGGAGCCCTCCTTAGGAAGGAAATTCTTCTTCTTCCATTTAACCTTCGAGATTTTGATCATGGGGGCGACAATTGTACTGACCAAAATGATGATTCTACTAGTTCTTGTATTGTGCCCATACCTGTGCAGGCTTCTGGAGAAGACACAGAAGAAAACGGTGCAGAAAACGGTGAAGAAAATGATCAAAATCTTGTTGAAAATGATGCTATATTTGATGTACGAGAAGAAGACGAGTTGGGTGCTGAACACGAGGAGTATCCCGCGTCACCTGGAACTCCTGTTCGTCAGGATCCCTTGGATCACGCGCGGGAATCAGCGCGGGATCGCTCGCCTGGCAGGAGCCAGCCCAGCCAGCGATTAGGCGCCGCGTCAGCCTCCACAGCGCTGGGCCCGCGCCTGCATGCGCCAGAGACAGCGACGGGCCGCTCAGGATCGCCTCGCCCCACACGCGTGCGGACAGCGACGGGTCCTGGATCTTCTGTGACTTCTGATTCAGAGACAACGGCCACACCGCAGGTCACCAGGTTTAATTCCGGATCCTCTGCGGCTGAATCTATACTGCCTCCATTACAACAAACTACATATCCTGTTCAACCAACAAGCTCGCGTGTCACAACTCGACTACAAAAAGGTATAAGGAATCCAAAAGTTCGAACTGATGGAACTATACCATATGGCATGTTGTGTATTGCAGGAGAACCAACAAACTTAGATGATGCACTCGGAGATCCGAGGTGGAAAAGTGCAATGGATGAAGAGTACTCTGCACTCATGAGAAACAAAACTTGGCATCTTGTGCCTGAGCAAAGAGGTAAAAATATCATCGATTGTAAATGGGTTTACAGAATTAAAAAGAGAGCAGATGGCTCGATTGACAGGTATAAGGCGCGTCTTGTTGCAAAAGGTTTCAAGCAACGTTATGGTCTAGATTATGAAGATACTTTCAGTCCTGTTGTTAAAGCTGCAACTATTAGGCTCGTACTGGCTATTGCTGTGTCCAGGGGGTGGAGCTTGAGACAGATAGATGTTCAGAATGCGTTTTTGCATGGTGTTCTGAAAGAGGAGGTTTACATGAGGCAACCACCTGGATATGAAAATAGAAGAAACCCCCGCTATGTGTGCAAGCTTGATAAGGCGCTTTATGGCTTGAAACAAGCACCAAGAGCATGGTACTCAAGGTTGAGTTCTCAGTTGAGGCAGCTTGGTTTTGTTGCATCCAAAGCTGATACATCACTCTTCATTTATAACAAGGCAAACACAGTTATATTTGTGTTGATATATGTTGATGATATTATAGTTGCAAGTTCTTCACAAAGTGCCACTAATGCTCTTCTTCATGACCTAAGTTCAGAGTTTGCTCTCAAGGATCTGGGTGACCTACATTTCTTCCTTGGCATTGAAGTTAAGAAGGTTCAAGATGGCATAGTGTTGAATCAAGAAAAATATGCTACTGAACTACTTACACGTATGGGTATGAAGGACTGTAAGCCTTCACCCACACCATTGTCTTCTTCAGAAAAACTTTCGGCATTTGAAGGTGAACCACTCAAGGAAGAAGAAAGCACAAAATACAGGAGTGTCATAGGAGCTTTGCAATATTTGACTTTGACACGGCCAGATATATCTTTTGCAGTTAACAAGGTTTGTCAGTATTTGCATGCACCTACTACTGCACACTGGACAGCTGTTAAAAGAATCATAAGATACATAAAGCATACTGCAAGATTGGGTCTCCAGTTCAAACGTTCCAATTCTACTCTTATTAGTGCTTTTTCTGATGCTGACTGGGCAGGATGTACTGATGATAGAAAATCAACTGGAGGTTTTGCAGTATTCTTTGGCTCTAATCTTATCTCCTGGAGTGCTAGAAAACAAGCCACATTTTCGAGATCAAGTACAAAAGTTACAAATCTCTTGCTAATGCCACTGCTGAGGTTATCTGGATAGAATCTTTGATTGCAGAATTGGGGATTAAGCAACATCGTGTATCTTGTCTTTGGTGTGATAACTTAGGAGCAACATATCTTTCTTCCAACCCAGTGTTCCATGCCAGAACCAAACATATTGAAATTGATTTTCATTTTGTACGAGAAAGGGTTGCAACAAAGAAATTGGAAATCAGGTTTATTCCATCAAGCGGTCAAGTTGCAGATGGATTCACTAAAGCTCTTTCAGTCAAGGCATTTGAAGAGTTCAAGAATAATCTCAACATAGGATAGTTAAGATTAAGGGAGGGTGTTAGCGATACAACTGCTGTAGCGTTTCAGACATAATCTCTATGTAATCGTAGCAGGCTGTAACTCTCTTTCCTCTCCCAATTCCTCCTGTGACTCGTACGTATCCTGGAGATCGTACGCAAACTCTTGTACGCCACGACAGGGCTTCTGTCTCATATAAATAAACACCTCGCGGATCCTATCAGGGAGTAGGAACGCTTCCATCGAATCTTACACGGTCGTCGTTGGCTCTACCAAGGAAGCTGGAGTTGCGGTTCTTCGGTGATCACCGGCGTCGGGCGAGACGCGGCGAGGCTTTCGGTTTTGGGTAGGCTCTTGTATGTCGTAGTGTGTAGTCGTGTGTGGTTGTCCTGGTTTGTGTCGATTGTGGAGTTGTGCTACGCTCGTTGTTCGCAGCGAGAGGTAAATGTGGTTGTATGGCTGTATTTCTCTCCTTCTATAAAGCTAAGGTACGCAATTTGCGTACCCTTGAAAAAAATTGACAATAAATAACGCCATGCTCGTTTGCCTCTGGATCTGATTTTGATCGAACGGCTCAGGAGCAACATCTTCTAGTCTAGGTTTTCGTAACTGGGCTGTTGTTCTGATCTTTCCCACCGCAACAACTGGTTTGCTGCATATCGACGAAGGAGAGGGTCTGAATCCCTTGAGAGCATGAATCGGAGGGAGAAGTCGAGGAGAGGGCCGGTGGGGTGGAGGAGGCACGATCATGCTCGGGAGTCGGCGGCGTAGAAGTTGAGGGCAGGGCCAACGAGGTGCAGCAGGCGTTATCCTACTTAGAAGCCGGTGAAGCCATGGCTTTGGGAGCTCTGTGCGGCTCCATGGCCAAGCTGGAGAACAATGTTGGCTCGAGAGGGAGGCACCATGGATAAGGAAGGAGATCGGGTGCGGCGGCGCGAGGGGGGGGGGGGGGGCCGGGGGGCGCGGGGGGGGGGCGCGTGCGGGGCTCCGGCCGGGCGGGGCGCGGGGGGGGGGCGCGTGCGGGGCTCCGGCCGGGCGGGGCGCGGGGGGGGGGCGCGTGCGGGGCTCCGGCCGGGCGGGGCGCGGGGGGGGGGCGCGTGCGGGGCTCCGGCCGGGCGGGGCGCGGGGGGGGGGCGCGTGCGGGGCTCCGGCCGGGCGGGGCGCGGGGGGGGGGCGCGTGCGGGGCTCCGGCCGGGCGGGGCGCGGGGGGGGGGCGCGTGCGGGGCTCCGGCCGGGCGGGGCGCGGGGGGGGGGCGCGTGCGGGGCTCCGGCCGGGCGGGGCGCGGGGGGGGGGCGCGTGCGGGGCTCCGGCCGGGCGGGGCGCGGGGGGGGGGCGCGTGCGGGGCTCCGGCCGGGCGGGGCGCGGGGGGGGGGGGGGGCGAGGGTTGCGACAGGCGGCGCTGGTATGGCTGCTCTGGTGACGTCTGGATGGAGGACATGAAGGAGCGACGCAAGGTGACCTCGGGTGCGTGCCACACGTCGTTGATTGAAGCCGATTATCTAAAGAATCAGTTGTCACAGGTGGCGGTATTTTTTCTGAAAATAAAGCTCGTCTTGCAATGGCAATGTACATGTTCACAAGCCGAAGATGTATTTTGCTTCATGGCCCCTGTTGCATTTGCGACAAGGGTCGTGTTGGAATGATGGAAATAGAGAAACGCACCGGTGCTATCGTACTGTGAGCATCTTTGAATTAGACAGCGCAGCTCACGACCCTATCGATCATAGCACGTCCCTAGTGTTAATTACAACAAGAATAATAACAACAAAGTTTAGTCCAAAACAAGTTGAGATAGGCTAAAGGTAAAACCCATAAAATTTAACTAAACAAACAAAAATTATATATCACATATATCATGGAAGGCACAACCAATATAACATACGGCCCGGACATCCGGCCAAAATAGAATAAGCGACTCGACCCTATCAGAGCCGAACATCCGGAGCGGAGTTGATGTCCCAGACAACCGGTGCGCGTTGGATCTTTGAGTAGAGGGGTCCCAGACATCCGGCAAGAGGCCAAACATTCCGGCATATAAGAGCAACTCCAATGGGGCGACCCAAACGGACGGCGATTTTATTCGTTTTTTGTCTGTTTGGGTCGGCCGCCCGCCCTGGCGTCCGCCCTATTTCAAATATGGGTCGACAGCGCGCCCGACGCGCCGACCCATATGTGCCGGCGTGGCCGGCTGGCCGCCCTATTTTGCGTTGAATTTGAATTTAAACGTAGTCAAATAAGATAGTTTGAACCGAATAAAATAGCATAGTTTTATAAGACGAATAAAAATAAAAATGTCTCACATAGTTCTCACATAGTTTTGCAAACGTATAAAAGAAGATACATCTATTGATTGCCAACATGAGCCCACATATGCCCCACTAAATCATTTTGCAGTTGCACAAGAGCTCCCAATCACGCATGTCTTGATGGAATTGGGTGAACTGTTCAAACATTGCCGCTCCTCCATGCTCAGGCACAATATTCTCACACTAAAACTGAAACCCTTGATCGTACAGACGTTCCGGGCGCTGGTCTTCTACGATCATATTGTGCATGATCATCCAAGCAGTCATCACCTCCCACAATTTATGCGTGCTCCAGGTATTAGCAGGATACCGAACGATGCCCCATCGAGATTGCAAAATACCAAAGGCACGCTCGACGTCCTTCCTAGCACTCTCTTGATCTTGGGAAAATCTTTTCCTCTTCTCTCCGACAAGGTTGAGTATTGTCTTGACAATAGTGGTCCACTGAGGATAGATACCATCACCCAGGTAGTATCCTTTGTCGTAGTTGTGGCCGTTGACAGTAAAGTTCATCGGTGGGCTGTTGCCTTCGGCAAGCCTAGCAAACACCAGCGAGCGCTGAAGCACGTTGATACCATTGTGTAATCCGGCCATGCCAAAGAAAGAGTGCCAGATCCAGAGATCTTGAGACGTCACGGCCTCTAGTATGACAGTGCAAGCCCTGACATGGCCCTTATACTGCCTGCCAAGCAGAAGGGCAGTTCTTCCACTCCCAGTGCATGCAGTCTATGCTACCAAGCATCCCTGGGAATCCCCTGTTGGCATTCATCGCGGCTGTGGAGGGAGGGGGGGGGAGGGGGGGGTGAGGGGGTTGTTTCTGGTGGGATTAGGGGTGGGGGGTGGGGGGGGGGAGGGTAGGGGAAAGCAGTCGGCTCCCCGGGGGCAAGCCGGGGGGGGGGGGGGGGGCAGCAGTCGGCTCCCCGGGGGCAAGCCGGGGGGGGGGGGGGGGGCAGCAGTCGGCTCCCCGGGGGCAAGCCGGGGGGGGGGGGGGGGGCAGCAGTCGGCTCCCCGGGGGCAAGCCGGGGGGGGGGGGGGGGGCAGCAGTCGGCTCCCCGGGGGCAAGCCGGGGGGGGGGGGGGGGGCAGCAGTCGGCTCCCCGGGGGCAAGCCGGGGGGGGGGGGGGGGGCAGCAGTCGGCTCCCCGGGGGCAAGCCGGGGGGGGGGGGGGGGGCAGCAGTCGGCTCCCCGGGGGCAAGCCGGGGGGGGGGGGGGGGGCAGCAGTCGGCTCCCCGGGGGCAAGCCGGGGGGGGGGGGGGGGGCAGCAGTCGGCTCCCCGGGGGCAAGCCGGGGGGGGGGGGGGGGGCGAAGCAGTCGGCTCCCCGGTGGCAAGACGGCGGTGGCGGGCGACGTGGGAATGGGCGGCGTTGCTGGGCAGATGTGGAGGCGACGGAGCTAGCGGAGTCGCCGACAAAAATGGGCGGCAGCATCGGCGACGAAGAAGGCGGGCGAGGGTTGCTGTTCTATGGGGGAGGCCAATGTGCCACCGACCAGCGGACCCGTGGGAGGACAAGGCGAGCGTGCGCGCATCCATCGCGTGTCCGCGCCGACGCAAATCCGACTAAAAAATGGACCAGGAATTGGTCGCCCGCGGACGAAAAGCGGATGCGCGTCCATTTGGGTCGGCGCAATGGGCCGCCTTTTGTGTCCGCGCCGACCCAAATGGACGGCGACGGACGAAATGGGTCGCCCCATTGGAGTTTCTCTAAGTGGTGCAATACCAAACCTTGGCCAGATTTCCACCGGAGGTCCCGACATTCGGGGGCTCACTGTTGGCAAACATAATTAGTTCCTATATGCATATTATCTTCAACATCGAAATATGATTGCACGTATTTATAAATTGATTGTTGTCTATCAACAAATATTCGCCATGTATTAAAAAATTATGATCTATTTTAAAAGTTCATTGTGTATCCAAAGATATTTCTCTCTTGTACTAATTTTTTTTAAGTTTATTAAAAATATGCATAGTAGTTTAAAAAAATGTGTAGTGTACTAAACAAAGTTTGACCTATGTTAAAAAATATTTTATGATGCATTAAAAATGTTCTTCAGGTTAAAAAAATGTTTATAGGTGATTTGTAAAAAGTTATTGTGTACTAAAAGTGTTAAACATGTATTTAATACACGATGGATATGTTTAAATAATGAGTAAAATAAAACTATTCAAATAGATTTATTTTTCAAATATTTTAAAGTATAAATAAAAATCAGAGATGAGGAAAAAAACTGTAGGCAAGGAGAGAAAAAGGAAACGTGTTGCCACTAACACAACCCATGCGAAAACAAGTTGTTTTTAGAATATGAGAAAACTAGTAAGACAAAGCATGCTTCGTGGGCCGAGCCAAACACCTGACCTAGTAGGGCGAGGTGAGTTAAACTGGATGAATTCAAGCCTTCACGCGGGCACCAGGTAAGGAAATCCTATTTCACCACATCTCTTTCTTTTAGCTGCTGAAGGTTTATCAAGTTTGCTCAAATCCTTTAACCCAGTTGAGAGTGTATCTGGAATTCAGGTGGCCCCAGATGCACCTCAGGTTAACCACCTTGTTTTTGCAGATGATATCATCTTGTTTTTTCATGCTACCTCAGCTATGGCAGGGTAGAGTTGAGTCACTTATGCAAACTTATTGTGCAGCGTCCGGCCAACGAATAAATAAAGATAAGCCCTCGATATTTTTTAGCAAAGGATGTTGTGAGTCTATAAAGCTTGAGATCAAAGAGACACTTGACGTTCAGAATGAGAAACTCCCAGAAAAGTATCTTGGGCGACCTTTTGATGTGGGGCGTGCAAAGGAGGGTCCTTTTAAATATCTAACAAAAAACATTGGAAGCAAGTTCAGGGGTGGATGGAGAAAGCTCTCTCAGTCAGAGGGAAAGAAGTCCTTATTAAGTTTGTGGCTCAAGCTATCCCGACTTATTCCAGGTGTGTTTCAAATTATCACGGGGTATGTGCCATCATATCAATGGTTTGCTTCGAAAATTTTGGTGGAGTTCCAAGAAGGGTGAAAGGAAAACTGTTTGGGTCTCTT
Source organism: Aegilops sharonensis (assembly GCA_904067115.1). Classification (NCBI taxonomy): domain Eukaryota; kingdom Viridiplantae; phylum Streptophyta; class Magnoliopsida; order Poales; family Poaceae; genus Aegilops; species Aegilops sharonensis. The sequence continues at coordinate 802,279,368 of LR880971.1, read as the reverse complement.
GGGAGGTTATGTCACAACCGAAGTCTATGGGAGGCATGGGTTTCCGTGACATCGAGCTATTTAACTTAGCACTCTCGGCTCGTCGGGCATGGCGCCTTTTGCAGGAACCAGACTCCCCGAGTGCCCGGATTTTAAAAGTTGTGTACTATCTTAACAGTACGGTATTGGAAGCGGAGCTAGGGAGGCATCCATCACAAGTCTGGTGCTCCATTGTGGAGGGTAGAGACACACTTAAGCTTGGGTTGATCAAGAGGATCGGTACTGGAGAAGGGACAGACATATGGTTAGATAACTGGATCCTGAGGGACTTCAAGCTCCCGAGGGTCTCAGATCTGATTGATAATGTCACGGCATCATGGAACGAAAATCTTCGTGAAGATCATTTCTTTGGGATAGATAAAGAGTCGATTCTGAACATTCCAATCAGTTCAAGGGTACAGCCAGATTTTTGCATAGATCGGAAGCACCTGACAACAAAATCTCGGCACATGACCAGAAACCCTAACCTTACCGCCTCAAGAAGGCGTTAGGAACCTACGAGCTCCGTCGGTTACATCCAGACTGATGAACTCGACGAGGATTGGAGGCAGGAAGACAAACTCGAAGAAGAATTGTCACCATCCGCCTAAGTTTGAATGCCACACCTGCGAGGACTAAAACCCTTATCTGAACTATTAACCGGGGCAAAGGCACCGAAATTCCCGTCCCTGCCACCAACCGCCGGAGTGACAAGTGAAAGGGGGGCAAATCCACGGGCTCTCCAGTGAAACCTGGAGGGCAGAGTTTGTCCTAGCCACCTAGGGTTAGGGAGGAAAACGAAAGAAAGTAACATATATACGGTTGTGTAAGGGCAGTTGACGCACTAATACTTGACCGTGCGGTGGTCTACGCCGGGCTAACCGAAAACGAACAGGGAAAGGGCATATTTACCTAACTTGACGCATGGCCACACAGTATGCAAACCTCTTCCATGTCAAGATTATTGGAACGGAAAGAATTTGCCATGGCAATGAAACTACCTAGACACATGGCAGCGCAATCAACAAAGACGACTTTTATAAACATTAAAAAAAAGACATTTACAAACCAAAAAGATAATAAAAAAAGAGTTGGTACGGTTGGTTAGTGGACGAATCCATGCTCCATGTTGGTGACTCCGGCCGTGTGTAAACACGAGCCAGCTGTGCCCTCGCTGCCCCGTTTAACATGCAAACCCACAGGGTTGTTAAGGGCATTTGGCCGAGTATTACTTGACCGGATGGTGCCGAGTATCGGCGCGGCGCGGTCGCGCGCCGACACCCCCGACGGGCAGAGTTACACAGCCCGCCCCTCAACTGTGCAAACCTGACACGGGCAGAGTTACACAGCCCGCCCGTATTTCTGCCGCCTCTTGCGACGCTCTGTTGCCGGTGTGGGACTAATTAATCAATCATGTTTTCTGAAGTAAAAGTTTATGAGATTAGAAACAATCACGAGAACACGCACGTCGCAACCATACATACGTACATCAAGATACATGCACGTAATTTACGTTAGTACTACAGCGAATGATCGATCGACACTGCTATGTGCACCTTGCGTTAGAGCATCTACACCCGGGTGCTCCAAACCCGTCTCATACGTGGACAAACGGCCCGGTCCGTGACCGGTTACAAAAAAGTCGACCGACACAAATGCCTCAAAAGGGCCTCGAACGCCCGGGCTGACCGGCACCCCGTGTATCCAGCCCAAATCTGGAACGGATAGGGGAGCGTTCGGACTCGACACATACTGGTCCACCTAACTCCACATATATTCCTTCCCATCCGTTTCCGGTTGTGATAGGGAAAATTTAACGCGTGGCCGGTCAGTTTGCCGGCTAGATGCTCTTACGTACTGTAGGTACTACATGCACGGTAAATAATCATGCGTGCAGCTCGTAGATAGCTAGCTAGCAGAATTATCGGACCTGAAGTGTGTAGAGGCAGGAGGTTGACCCAAATGCATGCATGCATACGTTCACGCTATACATACGTGCACATCACACAACGAATGCATTCGACGTGGCCGCGGTTCTTTTTTTCTTCCTTTTGATTGACAACGTTCTGCCGCTGTTGAAACGTGCTCTGCACATGAGCCTCGGTAAGTGCACCGTTCTTTCTCGATGTGCGCTCATCCCTTGTGCTCCAGCCCTAGTCATCTTCCTCGACTCCGACCACCTTGGTCAACCGCGGCGTCTCCACACCTCCACCAACACGCGGTCCCGTGAATATCATGACGCGTCCGCGCTGCCCCGACGCCTGCCGCAACTTTCTACGTGGCAATAGCCGTTTAGCACACGGTGCCGCTACGTCCAGTCCGGGCCTCCCCAACAGCGCAACAGCATGGACTGTTGGTTCTCAGGCAGGATTACACGACGATGACGAACACACGCACGCACGCGAGAGGGAGACACAAGAAAGGATTTTTGCAACGCTCTTAACTTGCGTCTTTTCCGTCGTTTCCTTTATTCCATAGGAAACAGATTAACAAATTTGGACTGAATCTTATGCCATGATCCCATTCAATCGTGCCATCCCACGATCTGGTTCTGGCTCGGTCTAACTAGACGCGCCCCACGTGAACAAGTACGTACATGTCAGGTTCTCTTATTTGCTACGTATACAAGATGTAAAACAGACTAATGGGCACGTACACAACATGGTTACGTGCACCAGATTTCAACTGGAATAAATCTTACGTGATGAATCTGGACATGCTTGATTTGCATCAACATTCTCTCCCTCAAACAGCTTGTCCCATGTTGCTCACTGCCATGACCCGAACCTACTTCCACATCTCCTGAAATTTCACTCTCCCCAATGACTAAGTCAGGATGTCGGCTAGCTGATCATTAGTTCGCACATGCTCAATGTCAATGTCACCGGTCTCCACCCTCTCTCTCACAAAATGATATCTCAAATCAATGTGTTTGCTTCTATAGTGAAAGACCGGATTTTTTGCTCAGTGAGTTCATTGACTTATTATCAACCTTCAGCAGCACTTTCTATCTCTCTTCCCAGCAGGTTTGCGAGCAGCCTCGCCGGCCAATTACCTTGACATGTTGCTGTCGTAGCTGCAACATACTCAGTCTCACAAGAAGAAAGGGTCACAATCTTTTGCTTCTACGAGGACCAGCTGACCGGGTTTTCACCAAGATAGAACAACACACCAGAAGTACTTCTCCTAGCATCCAAGTCTTCGGCAAGATCAATATCGCTGTACCCAATCAGTTTTCTAGTTCCACGCTTCTTGTACATACATCCCAAGTCCAAAGTGCCTCGCGCATGCTTGAGAATGTGCTTCACCGCTGTCATGTGCTTGGACGTGGGTTTCTCCATGAAACGGCTCACTATGCCAACTGCATAACATATATCCGGCCGTGTATGCACAAGGTATCGCAGACTACCAACAAGGTTGCGATAATATGTGGAATAAACGAGTGGAGCATCACTTACTTTGCTGATCTTCAGTCAGTGTTCCATCGGTGTGAGAGAGGGGTTGCCATTTTCCATTTTGCACATCTCCAAAAATTTCCGAGCCTAAGTAGATTGAGAGAGAGTTATACCATTTGGGCCTTGTTTCACTTCAATTCCAAGGTAAAAACTCAACAAACCGAGGTCATTCATCCTGAATTCTTTCTTCATTTGTGCCATCAATGCTTCTATCTCAATCTTGCTGCCTCCGGTAATGATCAAATCATCAACATAAACACCAACAAGAAGACCTGAATTACCTTCTGCCTTCTTATAAACAACATGCTCGGTTGGACATTTTTCAAAACCCAAAGCTTGGAGAGTAGCATCCAACTTTGCATTCCACACACGAGGAGCTTGGTGCAGGCCATAGAGGGCCAAAAAGCAGAGGAGGTGGGGGCGTGGGTATATATAGGCAAAAATTTAGTCCCGGTTGGTGTCATAACCGGGACTAAAGACCTACCTTTAGTCCCGGTTCCAGACACCAACCGGGACTAAAGGGCAGCAACCCCTTTAGTCCAGGTTCGTGTCTGGAACCGAGACTAAAGGTCCCAACTGAACCGGGACAGATGCCTGCCGAGCCACGGCCGGCGTCCTAGCCTCATGAAGCGGGACTGATGCTTTCATTAGTCCCAGTTCGTAACACAACTGGGACTAAAGCTCTGACAAGCCCATGACCAAAGCCCTATTTTCTACTAGTGATTGCTGGCCGAGTTGTGCTGGAAAGAGGATTGATCAAGAGAGTTGGGAACGGTGAGTCCATCTCCATTTGGAGAGACCGGTGGATACCTAATACGGATACTCTCAAACCCAGGAGGCGCATTGGAACTCATCCAATTGACCCAGTTTCTGAATTGTTCGATCATGACAGTGGTACCTGGGATGTTGAGTTGGTACGGAGGAATTTTCTAGCACTAGATGCGGACGCTATTCTGAATATACCCCTGAGAGCTTCCGGTGGAGAGGAATTCTTTACTTGGGATTTTGAGAGGTCCAGTGTCTATTCTGTTATAACGGCCAATCGTGCTCTAGTGACTCATAACGAGCGTTCAGCTCTAGAGGAAGGAACGATAGCGAATATTTCATTGTCAGATATACACTTATGGACTGCCTTGTGGGAACTGAAGGTTATTCCTAGAGTACGTGTATTCTGGTGGCGAGTGGATCATGGCATTCTTCCTGACTATGCTACTCTACAGTATCGTCATATTAGGACGACAGCGAGATGTGATTTATGCAAGGTTGTAGATAAGGATCTGCAACATACTCCAATAAGCTGCTCACATGCTCATCAATATTGGGCAGTGGCGAGAGACTACTTAGGTCTCAGATTACCAAGGCTACATCCAATCAAATGGGCGAAGGATGTACTGATGGACGACTTGATTCCTGACCATGACAGATGGAAGATAATAACAGTGATGCATGCAATTTGGTTTGCGCAAAATCGTTGGACCCATGATCAATTATCTATTGATCCGGTCTGTCCGGTGAAAATGTATGTGATGATCTATTGATACTGTCCACCATTCAACTGCTTTGGATTGCTTTGATAGCCCGACTGCTGCTACTGCTCATTGTAACCACCTTGGTTGCTCTGATTGTTCTGATTGTTCTGACTGTTCTGCCCGCCCGGATTACCGTTAAACCCTGGACCGGAATTTCCTCCACCGTAACCCGGGCCGGACCCTGAACCGCCGCCGGGCCCTTGATCATACCGGAAAGCATTAGAACTTTTGAACTCCTGCATAATGTAACAATCCTTCCAGAGGTGGTTTGCTGGCACCTCCTTCGTCCCATGCTTCGGACAGGGTTGATTCAACAGATAATTCAACCGGTCCGGATTGTGATTAGGCGCACCACCCCGGTTGGGATGTTTACCCTTGTGCCGTTGACCCTTGTCCTACGCGTTGGTGTTGGCTACGAAGCCCATGTTACCATTCGCCTTACGCTTGTTTCCTCCATTACCCGCCGACTGATGCTGCTGGCCTCTGGAGTTGTTGTTCTGTTTTCCCTTCCCTGTTTCATCATCCTCCTCAGACTCGGGATCCTTGGTACTATCAGAATCAGCATACTTCACTAAAACGCCCATGAGAGTGCCCATGTCATTGCAAAAACGCTTCATGCGACCCAACTTCAATTTTAAAGGTTTGAACCGGCAGTTGCCTTCTAGGGTTAAGATCGCAGAATCAGTGTTGATCCGGTCTGAAGAATGTAAAACTTCCGAAACGCGGCGTACCCAACGGTTTGTGGATTCTCCCTCTGCCTGGACACAAGCCGCCAAGTCCACCACAGACATGGGCTGCTTACAGGTGTCTTTGAAATTTTGAATGAACCGGGTCCGCAACTGGGTCCATGAACTGATGGAATTGGGTGGCAAGTTTTTCAACCAAGTACGGGCCGTGCCTTCAAGCATCATGGTGAAATACTTTGCACATGCAGCTTCATCCACATCCAGCATCTCCATGGCCATCTCATAACTTTCTATCCACGCTTCCGGAGCCAGATCAGCGGTATAATTGGGCACTTTGCGTGGCCCCTTGAAGTCCTTGGGCAAGCGTACATTGCGTAAAGCGGGTATGAGGCAAGCCACCCCCAAAGAGCCAGATGCGACCCCAGGCTCGAAGATGGTCGGTCGAACCGGCGCGAGCTGATGATCCTCTCGCTGTGCTGCTAACTCGGCCTCCCTATGTGCCCTGGCCCGGTCCACCACCTCTTGAGCGTTTTCGAAACCACCCGCCGGGTTGTTGCCGCGGGGTGCACCGCGCTGCGCATTACTTGACACGGCCGGTTCATCTGCGTGCCTGCTATAGCTCCGGCTTGGGCGGGGGGTGGAGTGGATCTGATCCCGGCTATATGAATATGCTTCCTGTTGGACCAGAGCCGTCCTAAGGAGCTCTTTGACCCGGCGTGTTTCTACCGCCTGTGGTGAATCGCCTTCGATTGGAATCGCCTCCAACCGCGCCGCAGCCGCAACAAGGTTATCCATCGGGTTGGAGTAGTGACCTGGAGGTGTTTGCACAGCCTGAGGCGCGCCGGCATGATGGCGAGGCAGATCTATCACACGGGGCTGAATCGGCGCGCCCGTCCCAGGTGCTTCCGGCCGGTTCACCACCGGCGGCGGATTACTGGTCCCTGCTCCTGGGGTGTTGAAGAGGTCTCTTCCCTCGAAAACCGAGGGCAAACGGGATCTGTACTTTCTTTTCATGACTTCATGCGACGCGTTCTGATCCAACATGAGCCTATAAGCCTGCGCATCCAAAGCGGCCCGTTCTGCCGCCATCCTAACGTCCGCGGCCGCCAGATCCACTTTAGCCTGAGTAATTTGTTCCTTCACCTTTGCAATCTCCGCATTATGCAGGTCTTGATCTGCCGGGTTAGCCTCTGCCATGAGCACAACCAATGCGTCAAATAGTTCTGATAAAACTTGAGCCGGCGGGCGCACAGGGCCTCCTGCCCCGGCTGCCATCGCCGCTGTTGAACCGGCGACCATTGGCGCAGCGGTCGAAGAGTGAAGCGTCGCTTGTGTACCGGCCATGAATATTCCAACCCGGTTGGGCAGATCAAAGGGGTCCGGAATACTCTCACCGTCAGAACAGCCCCCGATCTGGCCATCTTGCAGCTGGTACAGAGACTCAGTTTCTCCGGTCGACGACTCGTCATCAGAGTAGACAACGGTTTCGCCACCAGATGCTGATCCGCCCTCATAGTCTCCTCCATGGATGACTCCCACGAAAGCATGCTTGACAGCCGGTTTAACCAGGGCAGGATTCTTCTTCGCCCGCTGAGCCGTCTCGACGAGGTCGGTGCAGATGTCCGGCCCAGGCCCTGGCTCGCCGATCTTGCCGAAGAACACGTGTATGCCACCAAAGGGGACCCGGTACCCGTACTCAATCGAGCCGGCCTCGGGGCCCCAGCCTGCATCGTCGATGTAGAGCTTGCCGCGACGACTCTTGGTCATCCGGCCTACAGCATAGCCTTCAAGTCCTTCGAACTTGCCCTCTAAGATCATCAAACCATCGTGCGATGGCCCCACGGTGGGCGCCAACTGTCGTGGAATTGTCACGGTAGATGTCCTCATGAAAGGACTTAGTCGCGGGTCCATCGTACGGGTTAACTTAGAGGGGTTAAGCGGACGCAAAGACACAAGAGTTTATACTAGTTCAGCCCCTTCGATGAAAGTAAAAGCCTACGTCTAGTTTGTGATGGGATTGATGTGATTTCGGCGACTAGGGAGCAATAGCTTCGCCTAAGCCTCGAATTGTTGTTGTCTGTCCCTAAACCACAGCCGGGTCGTCCCCTTATATACACGGGTTGACGTCCGGCCGGTCTACAGAGTCCCGAGGCCGACTCATACAAGTGTCCGGCTCGGTCTCTCCTTTCTCTTATCTTACAACACAAGTTACATGGTTATGGCGGTTTTACCATTATGGGCCCTAATTCGCCCCTGGGCTCCGGGCCTCTAAGCTCTACAGCAAGCGCCACCTTCTGAGTCTTCATGGGCCCCAATTATGGCCGAGGGTAAACCGGCCCCTTCAGGGCGGTTTATATTCAGTAGTTACATCCCCAACAAGCACTTTGTGTGCTACCAAACGTCAGAACGTAAGTGGGTGAGTATAAATGTGCTCTACAGGTGTCTCTGAAGATGTTTGTTCGGTTGGCATAGATCGAGATTAGGATTTGTCACTCCATGTTTCGGAGAGGTATCTCTGGGCCCTCTCGGTAATACTCATAACTATAAGCCTTGCAAGCATTGTGACTAATGAGTTAGTTGCGGGATAACTAAACGCTTCTGCTTTCGGTCTACGAGGGTATGTGGACACACTCTCCCCTTTCGTTGCTATGCATCACCTAGATAGATCTTGCGTGATCGTATGATTTTTTTTGAAATTACCGCGTTCCCCAACACTCCTCTCGAAGACCTAGTTCCGCCATCATCTTCTCCACTTCCGATGCAGTATTGGACCCCGACGCTTCAGCCGCCTTGGTCTCCTTCCCGCAGCAAAACTTGAAGCCTACTCCGAGGAAACAGATCGGACTTTGTGAAGCCAACCCTAGCTCTCTTCTCACCCCAGGGCATCGGTCAAGGCCGGGCAGCAATACTAGATCGCCCCGTGATCGACCCGAACCGATCAGCCAAGAAGGATCGGAGGAGGGAAGAGAAGTTCTCGACGGCGGCGACAGAATCGCCTCCGGGAGGAAAAACCCTAGCTAGAGGGAAAATATTATGTTAGCCTAGTTTCTCAAATTAATCGTTACCTGTGTCTAGGTTTAATTACCTGTTTTTCTTTCATTGAAGTTTGACAATCTCTGAAACCCACCGGCCCAGGCCTGCTATGATAGAGACTAGGTGTTGGGGCGCGCCCATGGCGCGCCTCTTGAGGGGAAGCTCGGCGGTGCCTGGTTGTAGTCGCCCCTTTAACATTGTTTTCTATTCTAACTAGCGTTTGAGATGATTGCTTTAATTAAGAAACTTAGCAGCAGAAATAGAAATATATATACAGAAAAAGCTCAATATGGATCTGAACATGAAACATTTGACTGAGAATAGTGCACTTAACATAAGCAGCAACATAGGTTTAGCGTCTTGAAAAGCATGTGATAAGGGGGCCCAAAAGCAAACCATAGGTTATCACAGGATAGAGCATAATTAGGAGTACTTAGTGCTACATTATATTAGATTATATTGACACAGAGGCTGCAGTGTCTTCGATGGTGCATCTAGAGGCGGTGCACGGTGAGAACCAGGCGGCGCTTTGAAGTGATCCTGAAACGAAATGCACAAATGTCTCCTTCGCGAATGTTGGCGCAGCGACGAAACTCGGACAAGTTGGTGGTTATAGTGTTCCTAGCAGGTTATAGTGTTCCTAGCATGATGCGACATTCGGCGAGCAGATGGCCGTCTGCAAGTCTGACCATGAGTGTATCATTGTTTGGATCAATGTAGTCTAGCAGGTTCTCTTCAGTATAGTTAACCTGAAAAATACTGATAGAAGAAAGCAAGATATTTACATGAACATAAATTGTTGTGTGATATGGAAGATGAGAGCGTGTTCTATGGATATTAATGATATCAATGGTGATAGCAAAGTTCTGTTATTGACTACACGTCTTGAGGATCCAAATTTATGAATGCTCAAATAAAATGGCTGATGAAAGAGCAAGAAGATGTCAATATTTCTGGTGTCCAATCGACAATTTGAGTATGTACAGCTTAGCGTATGAACAGAGAGCAAACCAATAAAATGTTGTTGATGCCATTGAGCTAGCTCATTTGGTCCGCATTGTGACATTTGCACATCTGCTCATGGACATGAGCATTCGTAGTGATGCTATTTATATGTATCAGCAAGTCAGACGGATAAGCCCAGAAATACTAAGATTATACGAGCTGATGTCCATCGAAGTAATTGTACTGCTGTGCAGATTATATTTGTTTGAAAAGCAAGCATGTATATAAACACAAAAGCAGCAGAGAAATTATGAGCTCAGATCCATTACACTGGTTGTACATGTAACGAGGACCACCCATTACAGTTTGTCCAAAAGTAGTGTAGCACATATGTCTCTTGTATTTATAGTGCAGGAAAGAAGAAATATGGACAACTCTTATTACTGTCACAACATTAAATGATCAGCATCTGCTCAACAGCTTTGCATGTAAGATCAGATCCAGCGCAGCGAGACGGTCTGAGCCCTCAGCTCATACGACTGGGCTTCATCAGTATTGCCTACCTGCTTCTCCAAGACAATTCAAAAAATATATGAAAAACAACACAATGTCTTTGTCTTAGTAATAGACTTACTTATATCTAATTTATTTCAGATGTCCCATCATTTGAAGGTAACACAACTTGAATTTCCTAGGTAGAAATCTCAGTCCCCTTCAAATTAGGAACAATAACAGCAATGAACACCAAGCTTTGAACGATTTTTTTTTCTACAAATGTCACTCAGGCCTGATAATCCTCCTGCAAAGATGCAGAACCATTGTCCAGAAAAAAACAAGCACTGTGAATACAACAAAAGAGGATGAGAGGAAAATTAGGCATGCAAAGAACATGATGAATTGAAGGCNAGCAAACCAATAAAATGTTGTTGATGCCATTGAGCTAGCTCATTTGGTCCGCATTGTGACATTTGCACATCTGCTCATGGACATGAGCATTCGTAGTGATGCTATTTATATGTATCAGCAAGTCAGACGGATAAGCCCAGAAATACTAAGATTATACGAGCTGATGTCCATCGAAGTAATTGTACTGCTGTGCAGATTATATTTGTTTGAAAAGCAAGCATGTATATAAACACAAAAGCAGCAGAGAAATTATGAGCTCAGATCCATTACACTGGTTGTACATGTAACGAGGACCACCCATTACAGTTTGTCCAAAAGTAGTGTAGCACATATGTCTCTTGTATTTATAGTGCAGGAAAGAAGAAATATGGACAACTCTTATTACTGTCACAACATTAAATGATCAGCATCTGCTCAACAGCTTTGCATGTACACTACTAGGAAAAGGACTATAGATGGAAATGACACTAATGGCGCACCGGAACGATGGTGCGCCATTAGTATATACTAATGGCGCACCACCATCCGATGCGCCATTAGAGTCTAAACTACTAATGGCGCACCATGCTTTGGGTGCGCCATTAGTATCAAATTTTTTTTTAAACTAGTGCGCCTGTCCAAACATACTAATGGCGCATCCTGCCCAAGTGCGCCATTAGTAGTTGTAACTACTAATGGCGCACCAGGGTGTGGGTGCACCATTAGTATATAAACTTTTTTTTTTAAACTAGTGCGCCTGTCCAAACATACTAATGGCGCATCCTGCCCAGGTGCGCCATTAGTAGTTGTAACTACTAATGGCGCACCAGGGTGTGGGTGCGCCATTAGTATAGAAACTTTTTTTTTGAACTAGTGCGCCTGTCCAAACATACTAATGGCGCATCCTGCTTAGGTGCGCCATTAGTAGTGGTAACTACTAATGGCGCACCATGCAAGAGGTGCGCCATTAGTAAGTGGGCAGCAACAAGATATTTGGGACAGCCTCTCCTACCCACACACTCACTTTCTCCCCACTTCATTCTCTCCACCTCCTCCTTGTCTCGGGTGCCTCCTCTTTTTCACCTCATTTCCACC
>LR880971.1:802230612-802259503 GCA_904067115.1 Aegilops sharonensis | reverse complement strand
GATGTAATCGATGCTATTAATGTCTTGCTTTTCTCTTCCGATCGTTCTGTTGCATACTTATATATTGCTTATGTATTGTCTGTGAATTGGTACTAACGTTTCGTTTGGCTAGTGCATAGCGATGCCGACGTATGTCGTGTACAAGGGTAAGGTTCCCGGAGTCTACGATGACTGGGAGGAGTGTCGGAGACAGGTTCACCGATTCAGCGGTAACAGTTACAAAGGGTACACCACTAGGGCCGAGGCCGAATCTAGATACACCCGCTATCTAGCGGGAGAGGGGAGGGAGCGTTGGAGGAACCGGATGAAGACGAGTTTCATCGTGATGATGCTCATCGTGATGACCGCAGCTCTCTTCTATGTGATGGTAGTTTAGATGATCGATATCGACTTGTAATGCGAAGATAAACTCGCTACTCGCGGTCTCGAGACTTGTAATATAATGTTCTATCTTTGTTCGGTCTTTTCAATTCGGAGACTAATATGATGAATTGTATTCGGAGACTAATATGATGAATTGTATTCAAGGACTAATCTTCTATTGTATTTGATGAATCTATTGTTGATGTGTGCTGTCTATATTTTGTCAAATTATACATTTTGTAACCTGTGCAAAAAACAGAAAATAAAAAAATAAAAAAAAACTAATATTCATACTAATGGCGCATCACATGACAGTGCGCCATTAGTATAACAGTGCATACTAATGGCGCATCACCGGGAAGTGCGCCATTAGTATGCTGCGGTTACTAATGGCGCATCCGGAGGTGGTGCGCCATTAGTATGCCAAAGCACCTGGATATACATGCCCCCTGGGAGGCATACTAATGGCGCACCCTCGCATATACTAATGGCGCACACCTGGTGCGCCATTAGTATACCAGATACTAATGGCGCACCAGGTGGTGCGCCATTAGTAAAAATTACTAATGGCGTGCTGTCAATGGCGCACCTCTGATGCGCCATTAATGGCCATATTAGGTGCGCCATTAGTAGTGGTATTTCTAGTAGTGGTAAGATCAGATCCAGCGCAGCGAGACGGTCTGAGCCCTCAGCTCATACGACTGGGCTTCATCAGTATTGCCTACCTGCTTCTCCAAGACAATTCAAAAAATATATGAAAAACAACACAATGTCTTTGTCTTAGTAATAGACTTACTTATATCTAATTTATTTCAGATGTCCCATCATTTGAAGGTAACACAACTTGAATTTCCTAGGTAGAAATCTCAGTCCCCTTCAAATTAGGAACAATAACAGCAATGAACACCAAGCTTTGAACGATTTTTTTTTCTACAAATGTCACTCAGGCCTGATAATCCTCCTGCAAAGATGCAGAACCATTGTCCAGAAAAAAACAAGCACTGTGAATACAACAAAAGAGGATGAGAGGAAAATTAGGCATGCAAAGAACATGATGAATTGAAGGCATCACCTTCCTGATGGCATCTATTTCATAATTCAGCACTCGAGGCTGCATTTTTTTTTACTTGAAACATCATGCATGATTTCTTACTGCATTGTTTTTAAATTAGAATTTAGCAAAAAGAACCAGAAATTAGTTACCATATCAAAAAATCACTTGAGCCAGAGTACAATTAAAATTCACATTAACCAATATAAGCTTGGTCCCTGAACAACCAACAAAAACTCATGCAATATTTTGATATAAATGGCACAATGAATGTCAGAGTTAACCAAGAGGAGGGCGGCCGCGTGAGCCTCGTCAGAGTTGGTGAATATCTACAGTACAACAACAAACTGTAACTGCTGAAGCATTTAACTGTCACGGACCCCTCGCTGATGCGATGTAGCAAAAAACATCAGAGGGATTTTGAGGCATCGAAAGCAGTAGGTTCCTCAGGACAGGGTCCGGCTTCAACTTCTCATATGGCAATTTACCGTGCACGCTGGCATGGAATTCCTCGTAGTCGAAATGGTAGCCCATAAGCTGGCACATCAACAGGATTATGAAAAAAAGTTAGAAACAGAACATGTGGTTTAAATACTATGAAACTAACAGAAACTTGTTAATCTAAGCGTTGTGGGACATATATACCTTCAGACCGGCCATTGTAGTTCCTTATTCGCTGTACAAATTTAGGCACATCTTGGGACCAGGCTCTCCTCAATCTGAAACTTGTTCAGCATGTAGTCTGCGATATCGTACATACAACTATATGAGCACACACATTCTGTAGCATGAAACCCGAAGATTGGTGTAAGTTTATTATTTTTCGTGCTCAGCTGGGAACCGCTCCGCTAGTTTGTCACGCTGGGCGGCACATGATATGATAATGACAGTAGGTCCATGTAAGACAGATTATCTGAAATCCTAATCGGATTCAAACCTAATGATGGTATACAATCCTTTAAAAGGCAAGAACATACTCTAGAATTTGACACATTAATGTTCTGTGCGACTGAAATACCCATTTCCTTGGAGACATCCGAAAAATTCTGAAGGAAACACACTTCAAGTTATAGAAGACTTTATAATTGCAGGTAATCAAAGTTATGAACCAAAAAAATTGAAATGGCTACTGTACCTCAAAGATTTGCTTGATGTAAGGCTTCTCTGGAGGCTTTGATACATGCATCCAGAGACCATTGCTCCAGGAACCAATGATATTCAAGTAAATTGCATAGTCAATAATATCACACACATGTTGGTCAAAACTTCAAGCCACTGTAACAAAAATTGATAACCTTGCTAGTTCCATTTTAATTGTAGGGTCCGCCAGATGTTAATCCAAAGAGAAGATTAAACTTGCTTCTGGTCTTAGGGCTTGAATAGATGTGTGAAAAGATCCTTGCAATTTTCAGAAGAGCTACAACTCTGCTNTCCCTGAACAACCAACAAAAACTCATGCAATATTTTGATATAAATGGCACAATGAATGTCAGAGTTAACCAAGAGGAGGGCGGCCGCGTGAGCCTCGTCAGAGTTGGTGAATATCTACAGTACAACAACAAACTGTAACTGCTGAAGCATTTAACTGTCACGGACCCCTCGCTGATGCGATGTAGCAAAAAACATCAGAGGGATTTTGAGGCATCGAAAGCAGTAGGTTCCTCAGGACAGGGTCCGGCTTCAACTTCTCATATGGCAATTTACCGTGCACGCTGGCATGGAATTCCTCGTAGTCGAAATGGTAGCCCATAAGCTGGCACATCAACAGGATTATGAAAAAAAGTTAGAAACAGAACATGTGGTTTAAATACTATGAAACTAACAGAAACTTGTTAATCTAAGCGTTGTGGGACATATATACCTTCAGACCGGCCATTGTAGTTCCTTATTCGCTGTACAAATTTAGGCACATCTTGGGACCAGGCTCTCCTCAATCTGAAACTTGTTCAGCATGTAGTCTGCGATATCGTACATACAACTATATGAGCACACACATTCTGTAGCATGAAACCCGAAGATTGGTGTAAGTTTATTATTTTTCGTGCTCAGCTGGGAACCGCTCCGCTAGTTTGTCACGCTGGGCGGCACATGATATGATAATGACAGTAGGTCCATGTAAGACAGATTATCTGAAATCCTAATCGGATTCAAACCTAATGATGGTATACAATCCTTTAAAAGGCAAGAACATACTCTAGAATTTGACACATTAATGTTCTGTGCGACTGAAATACCCATTTCCTTGGAGACATCCGAAAAATTCTGAAGGAAACACACTTCAAGTTATAGAAGACTTTATAATTGCAGGTAATCAAAGTTATGAACCAAAAAAATTGAAATGGCTACTGTACCTCAAAGATTTGCTTGATGTAAGGCTTCTCTGGAGGCTTTGATACATGCATCCAGAGACCATTGCTCCAGGAACCAATAATATTCAAGTAAATTGCATAGTCAATAATATCACACACATGTTGGTCAAAACTTCAAGCCACTGTAACAAAAATTGATAACCTTGCTAGTTCCATTTTAATTGTAGGGTCCGCCAGATGTTAATCCAAAGAGAAGATTAAACTTGCTTCTGGTCTTAGGGCTTGAATAGATGTGTGAAAAGATCCTTGCAATTTTCAGAAGAGCTACAACTCTGCTTCCATTNATTGCATAGTCAATAATATCACACACATGTTGGTCAAAACTTCAAGCCACTGTAACAAAAATTGATAACCTTGCTAGTTCCATTTTAATTGTAGGGTCCGCCAGATGTTAATCCAAAGAGAAGATTAAACTTGCTTCTGGTCTTAGGGCTTGAATAGATGTGTGAAAAGATCCTTGCAATTTTCAGAAGAGCTACAACTCTGCTTCCATTGCTATCACTTCCCACGGAAAGCGCCTGAGAACATATGTATTATGAAAATATTAGAAATAATATCAAAGAAAATTCTTGGAATATTTTTTCAGGGTTACATACAGGTGCAACTCCAAAAGTGTCAAAGTCTGCAACTATGGAAATAGTTGGCATGGATGTGAGTACACCATACACCATATTCAGAGTTGATGAGACTGAATAATATCAGTTCAAACAGGGCAGCGTGATCAACCTGCTCCAGAATAACACACCCATGTCAATCCATTAAAATGTCTTTTTTTGCTTGCCATCATTATTAACAAACAGAGCCAAACAGAAGATATTACAATGCCAATCTAAGCATTTATTCACAAAGGCCATAGGCTCTCCATAGAAGAAGATGATACATACATGACATAAGGAGCGACAAGTCTGTCATACCAATGGTGAGCAGAGTGGCTTCTTCAGCAGGCGTTCTGACTCGTCGGCATCCGGCTTCTGCCAAAGCACGACATGGAGGTACACATGGTTCTCCGTCTTCTCGAAGTTCCATGGCACGTGCTCCCTTCTGAATCCCAGGAACAAGTTCATGTCCACGTACAGCCCACATCCAACCTATACACAAACATAGATAGAAAGAAATAATTCACTTATAATTTCTTTAGCGGTAATCAATGATTGTGACCACAGTTAACCACAAAGAAGATGTAATCAGTGAAGATAAGCATGGACCAACCTTTTAGCAGATTCTTCTTTTTAGTGAACACCATAGGGCAAGTTCCTTTTTCTCCTGGATTGCAATAACACCATAGCATGAAAATCTGATAAGCAAATGGCACAACTAATTAGTCATTACACAAAAAAACAGCCAAATACGACATCTTCCTAATTATAGGAATCCAAACCATCCATAGGACACATATGACCAATATAACAAATTGCTAGAGTAGATGTACAGTCATGTTGTTCAAAAATCTTTAGAAACAAATTGCAGTTGAGGGCTCACAAAATTGCAGTTGGGGACTCACCTTGTAGATGCAGGCTAGCGTATCTTGGCGAGGAGGCAGTGGCTGTGTGCTTGGAGGGCCCGGCCGTCGCGCCGGCTTCACTTTGCTCTGCTTGTGTCTGCCGCCGTATCGGCTCCCGTGACACAATTCATCTTGAGATATATACTGATGACAACTTTTTCAGTGTAATATCCCTTCACAAAAGAATGCTCGATTTGCAGTGGATCAGAAACCAGCCAGTCCCTTAACCAGGTATATGATATTTGCTACTCCTTTTATTTTGTAAATCGCATGCGTCCGGAGTAACATTACTACACTGCATCATGAGTTAGGAAAAAAATCAAGCTTATAAATGAGAACACAAAACTCGACTTCCTTATTTTTCTCCTAAGAGAACCAATTCATCTTGAGTATACCACAACCTAATTGGCACTATCCACTATCCTTACTGTTGCAAATACTTGTGAAAAAAGATACAGCGAAATTTTGAGTATACCACACCTAAAATTGGCACTATCCAGTATCCTTACCATTGGAAATACAGAGGGTTGCCGCCGATGATGAAGTGGTGGCTATGGATCTTGTCAGAGAAGTGCTTCCTCCTCCTCCCCTCGCCGTATACCTAACCATGAGTTCTTCGCGTCCTCTGTCCTTCCTACCACCAACTGCTCTGTAGTGCAAAGCCTACAAGTTACAGATTAAGCTGCAATTAGAAGCAAACCGATAGAAGTATGTCCAAACTGAAAAATAATGAAATTTACTCTATTGTAGAAAAGTAAATCAAAACCACGGTCAATTTCACCGGTTGTGCATTTATTTGGACCATTGGTAAGACAATCAAGAGTGCACTGAATAATGCCTGTGATCTAATACAACAATTCCAGCAACTCAATGCATTCAGCCACAAACATGGTATACAGAAATTGTAATTCTACGTACTAATTACATATAAGTAATAACCATTGAGAAAATGGAATCAAGAACCCAAAGTAAATCNCCCTCGCCGTATACCTAACCATGAGTTCTTCGCGTCCTCTGTCCTTCCTACCACCAACTGCTCTGTAGTGCAAAGCCTACAAGTTACAGATTAAGCTGCAATTAGAAGCAAACCGATAGAAGTATGTCCAAACTGAAAAATAATGAAATTTACTCTATTGTAAGAAAAGTAAATCAAAACCACGGTCAATTTCACCGGTTGTGCATTTATTTGGACCATTGGTAAGACAATCAAGAGTGCACTGAATAATGCCTGTGATCTAATACAACAATTCCAGCAACTCAATGCATTCAGCCACAAACATGGTATACAGAAATTGTAATTCTACGTACTAATTACATATAAGTAATAACCATTGAGAAAATGGAATCAAGAACCCAAAGTAAATCTTAACCAGATGTCTTCCATCTAGAAATTGCAGCTGGCCACCCACTTGTACCTCTTAATCAACGAGTATCTAGGAGGGGAATGGGGGAGGACAAAGGAGAGGAAGATGACCTGCGCCAGGAAGCTCCTGTGCCGCCGTTGCTTCATCCCGCGTGGCTCCACTGTCGGGCCTTTCCTACCAACTTTCCGCCGATTGTCCGCACCGCGGCCACCGCTGCGTTGTGGACGAGATGATCAGAGAAGGAAGGAAACAAAGCGACGGCCATAGTTGGATCCTTGGAGACGGACACACATGGACACTGATGGTGGAGGAGAATGGGGGAGTAAATCGGCGGTGGCAACGGTGACCTTCAGGCGATGACGTGTAGAGGAGGGCAGCACGGTGACAACCCATGACGACGGAGCGGGCGCACGGCGGCGACCAGCCCTGCTCAAGTCACCTGCCTCCTCCCTGCTGGATCTGCAAGGCCTCCACCGCCAACGGGGGAGCAGCGGTGTGCGGCCGCAGGGCCTGTGAGAGGAGGAGTGGAGAGAGGATAGAGGATTGGGTTGGTAGAGCCGAGGAGGAAGGATCAGGGGCAGCGGCGGCGGCTGGAGAACGAGGGAAGAGAGGACGAGGAGGCGGCGGCGGCGGCAAAGAGGGAAGGCGTCGTGGCCTCGTGGAGTCTGGTGGAGACCCGGGTTAGGTTTAGACCAATCCCGCGTGTGTGAGCGACTTGACCAATCCCGCCGCCGTTTTGTCGTTTCCTATCCGACGTGGCTAGCGCGAGCGCTCGCCTTTGATGCGCACCTGAATGGTTTTAATGATGATGCGGTCCAATAACCAGGGCCCATGACCGGTTCCCTCTCGTTGCTAGCAACCATGCATATGGTGGCAAAGACCCCTTGGAAGTTTCAAGCAATCCATCGAGTATGTCGGAATAGCGAGCGAAAATTTTGGACTCCTTCAAAAATTTTGGTGGGGGTCGAAGAAGGGCGAGCGAAAAACAGCTTGGGTTTCATGGGAGGTCATGACACAACCCAAATTTATGGCTGGTATGGGGTTCCGTGACATCGAGCTTTTTAATTTGGCGTTGCTTGCCCACCAAGCTTGGCGCCCACTGCAGGACCATACCTCTTTGAGTGCCCGTATACTCGAGGCCGTCTATTATCCGTCAAGCTCTTTTCTTGAGGCGGAGTTGTGGAGCCACCCCTCGCAGGAATGGCGATCGATTGTGGAAGGTAGAGATACCCTGAAGCTAGGCCTTATAAAGAGGATTGGTAATGGAGAGAGCACTGACATCTGACTTGATAATTGGATCCAAGGGATTTTAAGTTGCGGGCCAATATGTTCTAAGTCGGCAAACCCACGGATGAAAGTTTCTGACTTGATCGACCATAGTACAGCTTCTTGGGACGTGGTAAAGCTTGAGGAACATTTCATTGATATGGACAAGGAGGCAATCATGAATATTCCAATAAGTTTGCAAGTACAAGAGGACTTTGGTCGTGGCATTATGAAAATAAGGGGTTATTCACAGTGAGGTCTGCGTACAGACTTTTGGCCTCTAGCAAGCGGCAGCGGACGGACTGGCTGGAAAATATTCCTGGCCACTCCGAAACAGGGCCGGGCCGGCAAAATTCGGGGCCCTGTGCGGAATGAAAAAATGGGGCCCTATCTCAAAAAAAAAAAAAAGAACTAACGAGCAATTATAATGTATATATATCTCGCAGAAAAAATATAATGTATATAATATAATGTTTTACATAAAAATTGAACATATAAAAAAGTCATACCTATGCAACTCCTGATTGCTATTTATTTAAAAGTATTCTTTGAAATGAAATCTTCAATGATATCCTCATAATCAACGAGTCTCGGTGGCAGCCTGGATCGGATCGCGGGATCGATCTGATGAACATGAAGTGATCAGTGATGAAGCGAACGACGAAGGCGACAAGATAATCTTTTCTTACCGAAGCCATGATAGTGCAATCACGTCTACAGACTCCATATTTCAATGGGAAGACGTTTCGGCGAACCGCGAGCACCAGATCGATCGAGAAGTGAGCAGACGGAGACCGGGAGACTGAGACTGCGTTTAGGGAATAGCGATCCCTTTTTTTTTACATTCTTTTACATCGGCTGATCGATTCGATCAATCGATCGCTGAGCCGATCGATGACCTGCGCACCAGGCCTACAGGCCCACTGGCCCAGGTCGCTCAAGGCAACTTGCCTAGAGGCCCACTGGCCCAGGCGCCCAGCTCGCTCGAGGCGCCCACAGCACGGTCGCCAGATCGATCGAGGCGCCCACGAGCCACGACGCCCAGTCGCCCACGAGGTCCAGTTTTTTTTTTGTAATACAACTATATACCTATATAGTACGTATATATTTCGGGGCCCCCAAAATCGTGGGCCCTGTGCGGGCTGCACATGTGGCACCACTGTGGGCCCGGGCCTGCTCCGAAATACACTTTGAGAAACAAAAAAAAAGACAAATCCATCATGAATGGTGTTAAAAGAAGACAAAAGCAACACTATTCACATCTAGATATCTATTTTACTTTTCTCTCCGTGTGCATTTCGAATTTAGATCTGAATTCTTTTAGGGATTATAGACACATCTCTTTTGAATGCTCATGATTTATTTCAGAACTTTTTAAAATGTTTAAATAGGTACTTGTTGAATTGGGAGCATATAAGGGTTGGTATCACTAGATATTTTCCCATGTAATCATCTATTCCCTCCGTACCGAAATAGTTGTAGTTGCGGGAAACTAGTAAGTATTTGGGTACAGAGGCAGTATATGTTTGTATGTATTTTGCACGTAAATTTCCTACTTTTGCTCTTAAAGAGAAAGAAACCTGGACCAGCTCCATTCTCGGAGCGCACATCAAACAATGGTGAGAAATACGACCACACTAGCATATCACCCGCTGGCTATAAAGGCGAGCACATTGAGGCCATCGACCAAACTGAACGCACATTTCAACTTGGTGTTGTCCTCTGCATTACTCTCACTCACCACAAACAAACCCAATAATTGGCTGGAGGAGATGATGAAGTTGTCTGTCGACGCGGCTAGGTGGCTGCTCGGAAAGGCGCTTGCGAAGCTCTCCGATGCGCTGGTAGCCACATTCGTGGCCATCTCCGAGCTCTGCCACAGCTTCCAGAGCATCAACCGTCGACTGTTTCTAACACAAGGGCTGCTCCATGCAGCCCATGAAAGGGAAGTGAGCAACCATCCTGGCCTGTATGGCTTGCTAGCGGTGCTAAGAAAGAAGACTATAACATGTCATGTATCTGCGTATACTTTTCAGCCAGTGGAATGGAAAATATTTGCATGTGTACACCAACAAATCCTCGACGCTGTCGACGCACAACAAGCCACTCCTTCGAAAACCCGCCTCTTCCCATGAGCTGAACCAGGCCACCCTCCCGTTCCTCACCGGTGTGCTGCACTCCATGGGCAAGCTGATGCTGGCACTTGCTTGCTCAACGCCCACTTCATCATCTGCCTCTTGTGTGCCCCCCAGCTAGCGGCGCTCCAACCACACCCAATGGCTGCATCAACCTCGCCATACTTTGGCACAGCCTAGGACGACGTCGCCAGTGTAATTTGGGTGTGGCGAACACCAGCTGGGAGCAGCTCATCATCATCAACCCGAAGATGCTAAATAAATGTGTATTGACAGACATGAAGCTGTTCAAGTACAAATCCACGTAAATTTATAGGCAACTGAATGTACTGTACCTAGAGAGTATTCCATCCCAGCTAGCTTTTAGATATGCTTTATATCTGTCATTTGATACCAAACAGAAGGTGGGACAGTACTCTTAGGGCCTCTCTCATTCGCAGAAATTTCAAAAAGCAAGGACATGAAAAAGACAGGATTGGTGTGACATGTTGACTTGAATCTTATACGATACCAGAGAGTATTTGATTCCATAGAAAAAATAAAGTAATTGTAAAAACAGGTTTGAGTGGATGTTTAGATTTCCTATGAAATATGATCCAATCGTATGAATCAAACAACCAACATAGAAAACAATTCTAAGAATTCTAATTCTTGAAAAATCCTATGAAATTTCTGTGAATCAAAGGAGACCTTAGCATGGACTAAACTATATGTTCCTTGATCCAACCTGCGCCCTAGCCATCACTAATGCTTTTAGTCTGCACACACTTATGCATTACTTAACTATAACGGTTCTGATCTGAATCTATATACATGCTAGAGTATGCGGCACTGTGCGATAGAAGTATAAACGGGATCAAAACAAGCCACTCCTTCGAAAACCCGCCTTTTCCCATGAGCTGAACCAGGCCACCCTCCCGTTCCTCACCGGTGTGCTGCACTCCATGGGCAAGCTGATGCTGGCACTTGCTTGCTCAACGCCCACTTCATCATCTGCCCCTCGTGTGCCCGCCTGCTAGCGGCCCTCTAACCACTCCCAATGGCTGCATCGACCTCACCATACTTTGGGACAGCCTTCGCCAGTGTAATTTGGGTGTGGCGAACACCAGCTGGGAGCAGCTCATCATCATCAACCCGAAAATGCTAAGTAATTATCTATTGACAGACATGAAGCTGTTCAACTAAGAACCCCATAAAATTTAGGCAGCTGAATGAATTGTACCTAGACAGTTTTCCATCCCAGTTAGTTTTTAGATATGCTTATATCTGTCATTTCATACCAAACAGGAGGTGGGACAGTACTCTTAGGGCCTCTCTCATTCACAGAAATTTCAAAACGCAAGAACAGGAAAAAGACAGGATTGGAGTGACATGTCCACTTGAATCTTATACGATATCAGAGAGTGTCTGATGCCACAAAAAATAAAGTAATTGTAAAAAGAGGTTTGATTGGATGTTAGTTTTCCTATGAAAAGGATCCAATCATATGAACCAAACAACCAACATAGGAAAAATTTCTAAGACTTTTAGTTCTCCAAAAATCCTACGAAATTTTTGTGAATCAAAGGAGCCCTTAGCATGCACTAAACTGTATGGTCCTTGATCCAACCTGCGCCCTAGCCATCACTAATGCTCTTTAGTCCGCACACACGTATTAATTACTTAACTATAAGGTTTTGATAATCTATATACATGATACAGTGTGCGGCATTATGCGATAGAAGTATAAACGGGATCAAAACCGACTATTATATGACACTAAACGACATAAGCCAAAAGAAAACCTTAAGGATTTAGATGTGCAATACTCTGGGCACATCTAGATGTACTCCCTCCATCCGGGTTTATTAGGCCTTTCAGAGTCACAAGCATGTCCCTTTTTATAAGGCCTCGCTTTGAAAAGGTCCATGCATGCAACCATTTCATTGTTTGCATTGAAAGACATTGTTGTCGGTGCCATGGCTGAGAAATTAATACACTTCATGCATGATTTTTCATTGGCTACATGTATGTGAGAGTGTGCATTGGAAGTGGAATGGAAGAATTAATGTGAGCAAATTACTATGTGTCTTGGTCTAAGAAAAGTTGTCTTTAGGTCTAATAAACCTGGACGGAGGAAGTAGTTTAACAACACTGTAATATAATATACAATATTCCAACCATACATCCCCCAGTCGGCAACGATAATTGAACAAGGCTTGACACTGTGTGTACCATAGCTATTCTTAACACCTTGTATGCTATGAATAAAATTAGAGGTGTCATGCTAGAGTACTCTTGGTCGGCTAGAAATCCGGAAGGAGAATCCACCTGCCAGCTGAAGCATGAGGAACTACAATAGATCCTGCTGATTTGATCTCTGGCATGACATCGCCAGTGCTTTCATCAAGAGTAGGAAATACATGATCATCATGGCCGTACAAATACGTCAACGCCATGTCGTCGGCATAGATATAGTTCGCTTGCACCCCGCTACGCCCGGTCGCCGACACGTACACCATTTTCGACCACATTTCCCCAAAAAACAAGGCATGATCACCCAAGCTCATTATCTCCTCCCACTTGAGAGCATCCTTACTGGTTGACTCATCAAAAAGCTTAAACACCTTCCATAATGGTCCACGGCGGATACTGTTTGACGACCAGGTCCAGTCCAACATCGCGAGCTTGCCGTGCAGATCAACAATGTAGTTCAGGCACGGAGCAATGCCTCTACCAACGCGGATCGGATGATTGTGTTCCCATGTGACCACCAACCCACCATGTTTATTCACGCTTATTACGAACTTGATTAGTTCCTTGATGCGGGTGAGGCCACATAGTCTTCCACTGCAGAATACGATGTCCAGGAGTTTTAGTGTATCACATTGTGTTGTCGTCCACCCGCTCTCAGGAAAACCAATCCCGCAGAGGGCGATATACCACATTCCGGGGTGATGGCAGCCATGATGCATCCACTTGTGGTGGGGGATTTTGAGAAGACAACCTTCCAAAGCATGTTGCTAAACATGTCTAAGCAGATTGTCCTTGTGTCATTTGCGGGAAGCGCCACCTCGACGCCAGAGAAGAGATTCATGACTATAAGCTGCTTGTCCTCACACGCCGCAACCCAGCCGCCATCGTGAGCTCCCACCACCCGCTTATCGATGAGCGCCTTGCCCGGGAGCGGGATTCGCATGACCCCGCCGTCCTCGGGGCGATATGCGAGCCTCGTGTTGGGGTCATCACCGTATAACGAGAAGAAGACGAGCCACGGGATGACGGGCGGCGCCACGTGCCTTGCCGCAATCGCAGCGGCTCGCCACAGCCTGCATACGGCGGCGAAGCGCACACGGTCGCCTAGGACGGTGACCTTGCTGTAGATCAGGTGGAAGAGGTCGTCGGGGAGATCTGACCACTGAGTCGACATCAACGTGGAAGGTGTGCTCCGCCGGCAGATCGATCCACGAGGAGTTAAATCGTGTTCCGATCGATCTCGAATAGGTCGAATCGTGTTGCAGCTTATACCCTACGTACGTACGGCATATTATCCGGCTGCATTGCCTGGCTGGAATCTGACACGGAAACTGCTGCCATTATATTAGTATATTCCACGCATGAAAAGGCACGTACTATTTTTTTCTTTAAGGGGGCACGTACTATATTTAGCTGCAAGTAAGATTTGCAGAGTACTACGCACGTTTCTAAGAAGATCGAGATCCAAAGCGAACTCCATCATCTGCCTCTTTTGTTCCTGCCTGCTAGCTGCGTGCTCGGCCTAGACGATCCTAAGTTCCTAAGACACCAAGGAATATGGTCTTGTTGTGCAAGAGGCATCGATCAGCGAATACCATTTCATATACCCCTTATAAACAATTGTAGGGAAAATTTAGGACGGGAGAAGGGACATGTTACTGATACATTCATCAAGTATATAAAAGGTATATAAAAACCTTGTAAATCAGGCAGCTTATAATGTCATCAATACAAAATAGGAGCTAGGACAGTGCTGTAGCATGCACTAAATTAACTAAATATTCTTTAGATCATCGGTTCCTCTCTGGAAAGTTGAAACATCACAATGCACAATCCGTGAAATATGGTAGGTCGGAACAGCAGAACAATATGTCATATATGGTGGAACAACTGAGTATTTCTTTTTTGAAAAACAATCAGGTTCAAATTGAATACGAGCACCAACGTTGACTATGCTAATTCAGCTCCCTTAATCTGTGCATATTAAGTGCTATGCCAATTCCAAATTAATTAATTAAACGTTGTAGTATATGAAGGAAGTACTGGCGGCACGGCTCTCAGCCGCTCACGTTTGTTTAATTCTTAATCACAGATAACAAATATAATTTATACTAACTAACATTATTATGGATATAAAAGGGGATGTAGCTCAAATGGTAGAGCGCTTTACAATGCATGTATAGAGGCAGGGGGATCGATACCTCCCATCTCCAGTTAAATTTTAGTTTTTTCCTCATTATATCCATTGATTTTTAACTAAAAAAATGACCGGGAAAAATAATGGAAGCTCTACTTGGACCATTCTAAAAAAAAAAACAAGTATTGCCAAACACGTGGCCCATTATTCATGCTAGTACTTCATTTTTTGCATGTTTTTTCTCCAGCACTGGTGATCTGCCCAGAAACATACTCCCTCCATTCCACAACTTTGCCAACTTTGACCAAGTGTATAGAGAAAACTATCTACATCTATAATACCAAACATGTACATTCTGAAAATATAACTCACGATGTATCCAACGATGTGCATTTGGTATTCTAGATATACCTACTTTTCTCTATAAACATGGTCAAAGTTTGTAATGTTTGACTTTTGTAAAAATCTATAGGCACTATATTATGGAATGGAGGGAGTATATTCAAGGAGAAATCTAGCGAGCGAACGTTGCAGCCCGGTGTTACGGAGCGACGTGCTCCACTCACAGTCGGCCCACCACAGACCACGCATTAGTAATCCTTACATGCGCTCATGTCATGTCTACGGGTGAACAGCGTTGCGTTCGTGCGCTGTATCCCATCGACGATGTAGTGAAGCTCATATTAGAAGGTTTATCTTTTTTATACAGTTGTAAAAGGTTGACCTTAGTACCTTGTATACTTGGAATAAAATCAAAAGTTTGATTAGCAGAATCAGTTTAGCTGCTTGTGTGTATCACGTTAGTTACTTTGTATGTGGGCTGTTCCAGGCCATAGGAAAAAAAACGACTGAAACAAAATAAAATTTCATGTAACAGAACTCATGGCCCGAATAGTCTCTTCGTAAATACAATTCAACTACCTAGCTTTGAAGTTTATTAAATCTGTCGCATCTATTATATCAGCGGTGGCATACATGATTAACATTCATCTTGCAAAGCAAGAGGACATGGTTGACAACAATATAGCATACTACTACTACTATGGGTATTCCAACCACGGCATCTATGGGTATTGAGGTATTGCCTCCGGGTAGTGACAACAATGGCCAGTACGGGTGCAAATGCATCTATGGGTACTCCAACCACGGGAAGCACATTCCCGCAAGCAGTCCTCATTAACTGAGCAGCCTTTTTTCATCTTTACACACCCAAGAATAGGTCCAAGGTCCACTGTACCTGCAGATCAGACACAACATTCCGACGCAGGTAAAATTGATGTATTGTTTGATTTAAAAAAAAAGAAGAGGCAGACAAACAAAACAAACTAATGAATACATAGGGAGAAAATATTTATGTATGCTCCTACATACCTGCTGCATGGCAGGACAAGAAAGTGGAGGAGATGATGAGAAGAGCTAGCAAGCACAATGCTCTTGTATTCTTCATAAGCCCCACCACTAGTAGTTGGCTATTAGTTTGCACTGGCTATTTTTGCAGCTATGTCCCGTTTGCCAATGCTTATATAGACACGAGAAATTAATTGGGTGCACAATTTAATTGGGAACTGATAAATACATACAAAGGAATATCGTTGGATAACTTGTTATTAATTGGTATGAATGTTTGATATATCAGAAGCAATGACTTTGCCATAGTAAGACATATACCGGAGCTAAATCGAGCTACATGTTTAATCTTTCGTAAACTGCCACCGTTTTTTCCTTCTAAATTTGGCTGCATATTTTTTACTATGGCAGATTACACGTAGCCTCCAAAATATATTTATATATACCTGATATGTGTCGACTGTAACACGCAACAAAGCTGTCTATATTGAACTAAAAGAGCCAAACTTGATAGCATGATGATCGAACAAAATGTATAAGATATGTATACCCAATAGGGGAAAGCATTAACCTCTAGAAATGTGGCTTGTAGCTCAATGCTTATTTTTGGTTGTAGGCATATTGTGGCTACACAGTTGGATCAGAGTCGATGATGACATGCTTGTGTTCCAATCACGACCAGTGTTACTACACAGCCTACAGTTATGACATATATATATCTGTATATGCCTTGTATCTGTATGCAATGCAAATCTATATACGGGATAGTGTACACGAGTTAGTGCACAATACAAGTATAAATAGTAGTGGCGTAGATTTTAGGCGGCACGCCACAAATAATGACATAATGGTGGTGTACCAAATATGTCAACACGCGTGGATGAAAAATGAGGCGCCACCAATTAAAGATGTGGCTATCATTTTCTACACTGGTGAGGCCACATCCTTCTAGTTCTGGATCGAAAGGTTGTCGCACCGTCGGCAGGCGAAGGGGTTCCCTCAAGAACCTGAATGAACACGTGTCAACCAGGAGTAATAGGAGAGGGACACCATCATTGGACAAAGCACATTGAACTCTAGAAGACACCCACCATCGTCATAGCATGACAACGCAGAAGACGAGCATCACACCAAAGGAACATGAACCAAATCAACACGGCGAGAAAGGTCGACACAACCACATCATTGAAACTCAAGAAAAATCCGCCATGACGGCCACCAACACATCTCAACACGGCAAACAATCTCCCAGTCCAGGAAACCTTCATGAAAGGGAAGGACGCCGTACCTCTGCGTCATCCCCAAGTAGGATCAGATTGTCACATTGATTTCTTTGCCCATTGCCAAAAAAAAGAGCTGGACAAATTCAGTAGTGCATTGCAGTTTTTAGAATCTGCATGGTCCAATATATGATAAAGGTTGACATTCATACCTTATACACTCGAACTAAACCTAGAAGTGCCACGGTGGATTATTCTTAATAGTCTAGAAATCAGGAGGGAGAACCCACATGCCACATGGAGGGTAACCAACTAATAAGACCCCGCTGATTTGATCTTCTGCGCGACATTGTCACCGTTTTCGTCTTCCATGGAATACACAAGGTTGCCATGGCCGTCCAGACTCGTCAAATACGTCACATCATCTGCGTAGATGAAATTTCTCTGCACCCCACCACGACCAAACGCGGGCTCATACACCGCCTTGGACCACATTTTCCCAAAAAACAAGGCACAATCACCCAAACTCGTTACCTCCTGCCACTTGTGAGTATAGTTTGTGTTTGATTCTTCAGCAAGCTCAAACACCTTGAAGAAAGGCTCGCAGTTGCGCGATGGAAAGGTCCTCATCACCGCCACCAGCTTGTCGTGTAGCTCAACAATGCAGTCCGGGAATCCGTCAGAGCCTCTAGGCATTCGGATCAGCAGCTCGTCGGGTTCGCCGATGACCATTGGCCCGCCATTTTTGTTCACCCCTATTTCAAAGTTGACAAGGTCACCCAGTTGGGTGATGCCATAGAGATGTCCATGGTGGAATAAAATGTCTGAAAGCCTCACCCCATCTAATTGTTGTACCGTCCACCCGCCATTTGGGCAACCAACCCTACAAAGGGCGAGACCATATTGCAGGGTGATGGCAGCGAGGATGCAACTAGTTGTGGTGGGTGATTCCGAGAAGACAACCTTGCGGATTATGTCTCTCCAGTCATAATATGCAGCCATCATGTCCTTGAACATTGAATTTGTCGAAGGGAGCGGCACCACGACGCCGGAGAAGATGTTCATGATCACAAGATTTAGATTGTGACCAAACGCCGCGACCCAGCCACCATTGTAAGCTCCCACGAACCGCTTGCGGATGACCGCCTTGGTGTGCAACCGTATGCGCAAGACCCCACCTTCCTCAGGGCAGTATACGGGCTTCGACTTGTGGCTGTTGCCGTGTAACATGGAAAAGACGAGCCACGGCAGGGCGCGCGACACCTTGTGCCTAGCCGTGATGGCGGCGGCTCGCCATGACTTGCATACGGCGGCAAAGCGCACACGGTGCAGCAAGCCGGCGACTTCGATGTAGACTGCATGGAGGAGATCATCGGGGAGATCGGACCACTGCATTGAGGTCGACCTCGATGCTGTGCTCCGTGTGATGGTAGGTACGGCGGGCGCCGCCGTACCTACCATTCTGCTTCGATTAGGGGAGAGCACATGCAAGTAATTAAGGGTAACCATATCGGTAACTGCAGCCGTACTTATTGGGTTTTTATCAAGAGTTGGCAGAATATGTGTCTCAATAAGCTGGGCTTTTATAGAAAGTCGGGGTTAATTTGAGAGAAATTAGGCCGGGTTTGTGTGGGCCGAATTACTACTTTTTAAATAATAACAAGAATTACTTTTCTTCTGCGGGTATAATAACAAGAATTAGTGATTCTGAAAAAAGTAATAACAAGAATTACTTAGTAAAGAAATAAAAAAAGTCAGGATTCACCAATGGAACGACGTGCTTCTAACTTTAAAGCTCACAATGTAGCCACGTTTTCTCATTCATTGGATCATCGCCGTCATAGCTAGGCCAACTACATGTGACAAGTGTATTCCACTTATTATTTCTTCTGATATAGAATTCACAAATTCATGATTCTCAAAAAAAAATCACAAGGGCTCGATTCCCACGTGATTCTTCTGCTAGTAGGTGGATCAATGGTTACTTGCTGGTACTTCTAGTTTTTGAAGGTTAAAACTCCGTGGTAGGTTCATGGATGGTGGGTGGCGACTTTAACATGATCACCTTAGCTGCTGACAAGAACAATAACAGACTGAACCACCGGATCATGAGCCGTTTTCGCCGTTTTATTGCAGACATGGAGCTCCACGACATCTACCTCGCGGGGAACAGCCGTGTGCTTTGCACACCTTCCTGGAAACGTCCCAACAGTCCTGCATGTTTTGCTACCTCGCCTCGGTAGCGTCCGACCATTGCCCGCTGCTCATTGATGGTGCTCCAAGATCGGAGACGGAAACGCTTCTACTTTCGAGCGGTTCTGGGCAATGATGGAAGGCTACCTTGACGTGTTTCCCCAGGCTTGGCACTCCGTAGACCCAGACCCGACCCCTTCCGTAGGATCTATGAACGTCTGAAGGCCACCGTGCACAAGCTTCGCCGCAGGGGCGTCAGGAGAATGGGTGCCATCTCTCCCAAGCTTCTGATTGCTTGCGAGACCATTGCCCGCCTGGTTGAGGCGTAGGATTTTTGGCCGCTGTCCGACGATAAGGCACGGCTTGTACGCGGCGGTAGCCGGAATTGAGAAGTTCTGCAACGTGTCGACCATGGCTTAGAGGAGGCCGTCGTCCTCGACACCGGCGTTCGCCAGCAGCGCGCGCTCCACTGCCGACTCCTTCCGCCGCAGGGGCACTCCCTCTTGAAGTGGCCGCGCTCGCTGCACTTGTAGCAGCGACCACGCCAGTTGCCACCGTTGCCCGACGCCACGCTCCTACCGTCGTCGTCGTTGCTGGCTCTGGGTATAAAGCCCGCGCGGTGATCATTATAACGGTGGTGGTGGCGCTCGACTTCGAGCTTGAGTGAAGCAGCTGTTGTTGTGGGTGTGGCGTTCGTGCACCGGCAAAACCCCCCTGTGCACCTGTGATTTCTTCCTCCTTCTTCCTTCTTCCTCCCCAGTCCAGAGAGAGCTAGAGCTAGAAAGGAGCTAGGGCGAGCTAGGGTTAGGGTAGACACCAACACGGGTGTGGCGCATGTTGGTGTCTAGCCTACTCACTGAACCATGACGATCACCGGAGACACGACCGGAGTGGAGGAAGAAGGACACAGAAGATTTGCCGGCGCTCGAACGCCTCCCCGCACGAACGTTTTCTTTTTTGTTTTTCACCTCGAGCTCGAACTCGATTGCCTCAGCGATTACACAGGGAGGGAGTGGACTTTATACCCGCGAGCTCCGACATGCCGGGCCGCGCACGTACGCTCCCACTTGCCACTCGCCACATCCCGCACGCACCGGCTCGCGCACTCCGATCGCGCATGCACGCGATCGCCGCGGCCACGCACGCACCTGACGCGGTCCACTCCTCATGATCCCTCGCTAGCTACCCAGCGCACACACGCGCTGACACACGCACACACGCACGCCTACACTTTGGCACGCACGCACGCACCCAACGTTGCCCTGGCCCGAGGCCGACGCGTCCAGCGCACGCGCTCGCGCGCACCACACGCCGGGCTCGCCACGGGTTATTCCCAACACACTCCCACTAAGCCGTGGCCTAGAGGAGTCCGTCGTCCTCGACTCCGGCGTCCGCTAGCAGCACCCGCTCCGCCGCCGGCTCCTTCCGCATCTCCAGGCAAACGCGCTTGAAGTGGCCGCGCTCGGCGCACTTGTAGCAGCGGCCACACTTGTTGCCGCCGTCCCGCGTCGCCACGCTGCGCGCGTCGTCGTCGTCGTCCCGAGCTCCCCTTTGGCGCCGCTCCCGTGCCCGCCACTACGCCGCCGTGTACAGGAGTTGGCCGTCCGGGCGCTCGCTGCTGCTCTGCCCGCGGCGCCGCACACGCTCGTCGAATGCGCGCAGCCGCCCGAGCACCTCGTCGTAGGTGAGCTCCTCCAGCACGCAGAATTGCTCGATTCCGGGGACGACCGGGAAGAGACGGTCCGGCACCGTATCCATGAGCTTCTTCACCAGCTCGGTGTCGCCCAGCGTCTCTTCCAGGCACACGAACCTCGCCGTCATCCCCGCCAACCTGCCGGCGTAGACGTCCAGGGACTCGCCGTCCTCCATCTTCAGCCGGTCCAGCTCGCCGCGCAACGTCGCCCTCCTCTCCGCGCGCACCCGTTCGGCGCCGACGAATCGCACTTTGAGGGAGTCCCATACCTCCCTTGCCGTGGGCTTCGCTGCCACCTGCAGCAAGACGTCCTCCGGCAGCCCCGACGGGAGCAGCGCCCTCGCCGTCTTGCACTTCTTTGCGCTGACCGTGACGTCGTTCGCCGGCGCCACCGCCTCCCATAGCGTGTGGGCATCAAGGATCGCCTGTGCCTTGATCGCCCACACGGTGTAGCCGTCCGGCTTGAGCATCGGCATCCCCATGGACACCGATCCACCCCCGCCACCTTCACCGACTGGAACCAGCGCCATGAACTCTGGCGAGCTCCCTCACCGCGCCCCGTCACCTCGCTCTGATACCAAATGTTGGTGTCTAGCCTACTCACTGAACCACGGCGATCACCGGAGACACGACCGGAGTGGAGGAAGAAGGACACAGAAGATTTGTCGGTGCTCGAATGCCTCCCCGCACGAATGGGTTTTTCTGTTTTTCACCTCGAGCTCGAACTAGATTGCCTCAGCAATTACACAGGGAGGGAGTGGACTTTATACCCGCGAGCTCCGACATGCCGGGCCGCGCACGTACGCTCCCACTTGCCACTCGCCACATCCCGCGTGCACCGGCTCGCGCACTCCGATCGCGCATGCACGCGACCGCCGCGGTCACGCACGCACCCGACGCGGTCCACTCCTCATGATCCCTCGCTAGCTACCCAGCGCACACACGCGCTGACACACGCACACACGCACGCCTACACTTGGGCACACACGCACGCACCCAACGTTGCCCTGGCCTGAGTCCGACGCGTCCAGTGCACGCGCTCGCGCGCACCACACTCCGGGCTCGCCACGGGTTATTCCCAACAGCGCAAACTTAAGTGCGCCGACATGGGGCTAGCCTCCCTCGAGCGCTTCCTCATTCGGCAACGGACGCGGTTCTCATGGCTGCGCACTGGCAAGACTAACTCCGGCTGCCGACAGGTCCATGCTGCACATAGGATGCAGAAAAATAAAATCCTAGAGCTGCGTGTGGTTCAGGCATGCTGATGTGATCTGATGTCGTCGTCATGTCGGCGGGCGCTACGAAATTGACGTGTTATGCTTCCGAAATTTCTGGCGAAATTTCGCACGATTTGTCGGAATTAAAAACGAAGGAGCTCTCCGTTTCATACAAGCATCAGGCAAAGAGCATGCGTGTATCAAACTAATCCACGTCGTGGTACAGAATGGCATCTAGCCAATATAAATCTGTAGCTACTAACCTATGCCTACTAATAAAGGGAAAACATGCTGCCAGTGAAAAAATGGCAAAAATATAGGCCATGCAACTGCTCGACGCCGGTGACGCACACGCTCGCTCGACGAGGCACTCGCCACGGACCGGTTCTTCATGCACGAAGAACTCCACTGTACTGGCGAGCAATGGCACTTACTCCATCGATGCCAACCACATCATCTTCTCTTGATGCACCCACATGCTAGCTGCC
This sequence comes from Aegilops sharonensis, assembly GCA_904067115.1. NCBI lineage: Eukaryota > Viridiplantae > Streptophyta > Magnoliopsida > Poales > Poaceae > Aegilops > Aegilops sharonensis. The sequence continues at coordinate 802,236,924 of LR880971.1, read as the reverse complement.
TGCCTCTGCCACATGCCAGCAGGGAGAACTGTCCCTGCAGCTGTTGAATAAACGTCTATAGACAGACATGAATATGCGATGATCCATGGTGTGTGGATAAATATTATATGTATTGATGTATACAACAGAAGACACCAAGTAGTATGGTCTTGTTGTGCATATTGATTCAGATGCATCCGATCAATCAGTGAATACCATTTATACGTCATCGATGACAAATAGGAGCTAGGACAGTTCTCGTAGCATGCACTAAATTAACTAAATATTCTTTAGATCACCAGTTCCTCTCTTTTTTTACAAAGGGAATATAATAATATTCTTGAGATATCAATTACATTCAGCCTCTGCAACAATGCAATACCCTAATGGCAGTGCATATGCACATAGCCAAAAGAAGAAGAAGAAGCTAAAAAAGAAAAGTTCCGCTACAGTGATCTAGTCCGTGAAGCAGCAGTACAAGCACCACCGAGACAGCATTTGTGGTCATCTACAAGATCGGCCACAACTTGAAGAGCATCAATCGCCGACTGTTGCTCACACAAGGGCTGCTCCATGTAGCCTAGGAAAGGGAAGTGAGCAACCATCCTGGCCTGTATGGCTTGCTAGAGGTGCTAAGAAAGAAGACTGATGAGGCCAACAACGTGCTAGATGAGGTCCACTACTTCATGATCCAGGAACATCTCGATTTCACCAGCGAGGCTGTCATCCAGGAGCCCACTACCCCGCAGATAGGCGATCTCCTCCGTGTCACGCCCGCGATGGTCGCCATGCTATCTTCCATGCTGTTGGCACCTCTCCTTAGAGTTTTTCTTGTTTGCCTGCAAAGGATGGTGGTTAATTATGCTCCTGTTACTAGTGGTACCCGACACAATGCCGCCATTCCCAATAGTGGTAATGGTAGTCAGTCTGTTGATAAGTTGCCATTCAATAGAGTATCCATGTCCTAAAACAAAGTTCATAATTGGGGAACTGAACTACATATGTGATCACTGACTTTCTCGAAATTGCTAACCAGAGTAGCACCGCAATGAGCACAGCCAAAACCCTTAAAAGGCTCCCATGGGCTCAATAATCTCTACTTCTATAAAAGAATCAGTTGGTGACGATGGTGTTTCTGCCATCCATAATTCTGATCATTAGATCTGCATCTAACGACTGTGAGGTAAGTTGTGGCCTTTTTGCAAGAATAACCCACTTCTCTGCTCCAAGTTGCAGAAAACCACTTAGTATCTTGAAACCAACCACATCCCTTTCTCACCTCATCAAAACAGCCCGAGGAATATATTTTGAGTGAAACATAATATTTTTTTAGTGATATATGTATATCAAAATTAGAGTGTTTTCTTTCAAGTTTATGAACAAGTATTATTCTACTTCGGATCCGTTGCAACGCACGGACACATTGCTAGTTTTACAAGATAAATTGCATGAGAAGGGAGCCATTTTTGAGAAAAATGTGAATGCACTCACCAGTAACACATATCACACTGAAACCCTCACTGTTCTGCCTCTTGTTGGCCCTAGGGGTATAGGAAAGACAACCTTCTCCTAACACTTGTATAATGATAAAAGGATTGTTGGTTCACTCTTAGGGTCTGGGTATGTATCACAACTGATTTTGATGCGCTTAACCTCACCCGGCAGATCCTTGGATGCATACCTACAGCTGAAAAAGAAGGAAACAAAACTGCAATTCAAACAACCAGTTTAGGCCCTTCCTGCCCTTGCCCCTCCATATAGTGGAGGGAGAGGAGGGGAGCCGCACCCTAAACCCTGGTGCAGCCCCTCCCTACAACCATATCTCCTCCTGGTACGGCTCGGCGAAGCCTTGCCGGAGCACCACCACCACCATCTCCACCATGCCGTCGTGCTGGTTGAGATCCCATCTACTTTTCCTCCTTCTCTTGCTGGATCAAGGAAGAGACGTCACCGAGCCGCACATGTGCTAAACTCGGTGGTTTGGATCATGATTGGATCATGAAGAGTGTGACTACATCAACCGCGTTATATACGTTTCGCTTTCGGTCCACAAGGGTATGTAGACACTCCCCTCTCGTTGCTTTGCATCTCCTAGATTGGATCTTGGGTGTTTTGTAGGACTTTTTTTTTCGATTTTCATGCTTCGTTCCCCATATATAGTTTCACGTTAGCTACTTTGTATGTGGGCTGTTGCAAGCCATAGCAAAAAAAAAAAAAATCGACTGAAACAAAATAAAATTTAAGTTAACAGAAGAATGGAAAAAATCAAAGGACTCATAGCCCGAATAGTCCCTTCATAAATAGTATAATTCAACTATATAGCTTTGAATCCTATATACCTAAGAGATTGATCCCCACTACCTGATTTATCTAAACATCCAGGCTATCCACATCATCAGTTGCCATGTCAGCAGTTTTCTACCCATTTGATCTCATGTGTTCTGCTGTGAGACATGCAGTCTTCCAACTAAGGTATTAATCTGCTGCGGTAACCACGCGGCAAGCGTGTGAAAAACAAGAACAACACTAGGGATCACACTACTGCTAATTGCTTCCCATCAGACCAGCCAGAGACCGTACGATTAGATGCATATGAGCCGTCCAATCTGTTAGTGGCCCACGCATTGTTTCCCAAAGTAATAACTATGAACAGCCTTGCGTGGTTGATGGATACTAATAACTATGCACAGATCACGTAATTTGAGGGAACTAATGCATGATTTTTGGAAGCAAACAAATATTAGGAAACAAATTTTGGATTCTAACGGAACATAATTAATCTGGCGAAAAAAGCTTCCGCACCATGCTGTTTTTTCCTTATGAAGCAAACTTTGTATCCAATGTATGATGATTTGCTTCTAGTGCAATTAAAATATATTTTTACATCCAAAAAAGTCGTTCCTATTCATTAGCACTGCACCAAAACAGTGCTTATGTCGTCTAATTATTTTGCTTCCACGTCGACTGAAAATTAACAGGCTTCATCAGTATGTATGACATGTTTCCAACGACTTAAAAATATGCTTCCTTCTGGTGATAAAAATGTGCTTTATCATAATATTTTGTTTCCAATGACCTAAATATTTCTTCATTCTAGTCGGCAAAATTTTTCTTACACATCGACAGAAATTAGCATGCTTCAGATCATATGTTATGTATTCTCAATAATATTTGCTTCACTATGCTATCCATGTGCTTCCTTATATGCTTTCTATACTGAACAAGCCAGCAGTCCATGTGTCCGAGAGTGCGTCATGAACCGACATGTCAAATTCAAAGCTCCATTGAAACACGAAAGCAATTTGTATGACGTAGAGAAATCCAGCGTCCATGGAAGCATGAAACAAGTTGTATAAAGCAGGAAAAAGAATATAGCTTAGTCACATTACCCGCCGAAAAATATGTACAATATATCAGTGTATTTTGTTTGCTACGCATAGACAATACAAGGACCAACATGGAATTTCTCCCAACAGAAAAAATATATTAGTTTCCATTAATAGGACATTCCTTCTGGTGATATTAGAATCTGCTTCCGAAGAAAATATGTTTTGCATCCAAATAAATCAAAATTTTCTTCAACTTGAACCAGGTGCTAGCACATTGTCTCTACTGTGGGCAATATCATCAAAAACCTCTAATCTTATCCAACTACGATCTTGCTGGGCATGGCATGGCCACGGGCTGCTTTGTGCCTTCCACACCACCATAAATGTCGCACATACTGCTTGAGGCTATGGCCACTACGTCATCAAGGGTGCCGCCGAGCAGAACCCACAGATGGTTCGATCACCTATATTCCAAAAAGGTTACAGAATATGGTTGCACTATGGAAGCAAAGCTCCGTTAAAAAATTATGGAAGCAAATTATCATGTGGTGCAAAACAACTGTATATTAGAAGCACACATAAGAAATAAGAGACGGGTTGCTCTATCACAATATAAATGACAGGATGTATTGCACAAATTTGAGAAGCACAGTTGTAGTGGTAGTGACTCTACATGGAAGAATGAAAGCTATGAAGTAAACAAATGATGCTATCACAAGTTCACAACACACGTGCGACTTAGTGGAAGCATAGAAATTTGAAACTGTGTATTATCATACTTGCCACCAAGTGAAGGTGTAGAAAATTCATGATCAACAAACCATTTTTTATGAGTTAGGACATAGGTTGTAGCGCAGGAAACATAGAAAAACGATTACATTGTAGAAGCACAGAGGTATGAAGTTGGATAATAATGCAAATGGGCATTGTTAGTGTTGGGTCAAAGCATGTAATTTTGAAAAATAATACCAAAAAAATTGCCACCAACTGTGGATGCATATATTTGGAAGTTCCTATCTAACAGCATTTGGTTGGAATGTTTCCACGGAAGCATACTGACAAACAAACCTTTTAACAGTAATTCTAACAAACAACCCTTGGTACTTATATTTAGTATGATGATGCTTCCTTTTTCCTAGATGGATGAAGCTGGGAAATAATACAAATGGTGCATTATTATTGTTGGGTGGAAGCATGTAACTTCAAAAAATGAAACCAAAAAATTTGTCGCCAACTACAGATGCATATATTTTGAAGCTCCCATCTTATTGGTTGGAATATTTGAACGAAAGTATACTAACGAACATGGATTTTAGCAGTACATCTAAAAAACAATCATCGATGCATATACTTGGTACGACCATGCTTCCATTTCTGTAGATGTATGGATCTGGAAAATAATGCAAAATGGTGCATTATTAGTGTAGGGTGGAAACATGAAACTTTGAAAAATGAAAACAAAAAAAACTTGCCGCCAACTCTGGGATGCATATATTTGGAAGCTCTTTATACAGGAAGCAATGAAACAATGTTTTCTCTTTGAACTATCATTCAAAGCATCAAATATTTAAATTAAGGAATAGCCAGGATTGCCAGCGTACATATAGCTATGGGTTATGAATTATCTACAAAGCTTACCTAAAAAAAGTTTGATGATAAAACGACCTAACACAAGACCAGAACAATATTTAGGCAACCAATGAACATACAAACCAATGAGTACTCATCTGTTGGATGAAATGCAAAGAAAATTGCACTGCAGAAATTCAGAGGGAATAATCAACTCGGGTTTGTAGATGCACTGCATGCCGGTGTTGGTGCTACTCCGACAACCGATTCAGCAGATGGCGCACCGGCGTTTTCGCCCGGGGGTAGCAAAGAATCAGTGGAGAAGACGATGTTATTTGGAGGAAAAGTAGGGGCGACCTGGCCGGTGGGGTGGCCGTGCTGCTCGACGGCAAGGAGAGCAGGAGGCTGCTGCGTGCGAGGTGGGGGAAGAACTGGGCATGGTGGAGGAGATCGGGAAGGTTATAACTGTGATTGGAATCCAGAGAGATTAGGGGAGAGATTAGGGAGAGGTTTACTCGTGGGGTTCTGGGTAGTTAATTTGTGCCAACATTTTTTTTCATAAGGAGCACAATTTGTGAGACGTCAGATTTTAGTTGAATCAACGGCGTTGGATTGGTCTGGCGTTGGACTTCTATCAGACTATAGATAGGAAGTGTTTTTTTCCTAAAAACAATCTGCTGTGGTAAGACATGCAGCCTTCCATCAAATCCCACTTATCCTGGGTCCTGGCACGAGTGGAAACAAACAGATGTAGGCACTAAAACAAGAAGGCATTTGAGCGGTCACCGGACAGCTGCCCTTTTACCATCCGCAAGTCACTTCCGTTTCTAAACGGATCACTCTTTTGACCTTCCAATTCTGCCATGTCCACTTACTCACGCCGCTCCCTTTACTTGGTCTTGGTCATTTAGATATATTAAAACTGAGCACCCTCCCAACCCTCTCAGGCCATCAGCATTTCTAATCGTTGGATCGTCACTTTTAGTCGTTTTTGGCCGTTCGGTTACCTCTTAATCCCACATCGATGCTTCGTTCCGATCCGATCGAGCGATAGCCTGATCGGGCCGCTGCTCTGGTGGTTTTTTTGGGCGTCCGAGATTCAACTGGGCCTACTGGGCCTGTACCAGGCTCCCGTGCTGCAAAAAAGGTAAAACCTAAAACACTTGATGCCTCGCGAGTCGCTCACGACCCTAGCTCTCTCGTTCGCTCGCAGCCTCGCGTGGCGGCGTCTCTCCCTGGTCTTCCTTCCCGACCTTTCCTCTCTCTCACGACTTGACGGATGCAAACCTCGATCTGCAGTGTCCTTCTCTAGATCTCAACTTTTAGCGGCGGCAACCATCGCAAGGCTCGCTCAACCCCTCCCACTAGCAGATCCTAGGTGTCCTCTCCAACCACGACCTCAACCTAGGGCGGACCTATGTCCGCCGCCAGCACC
>LR880971.1:802139208-802221943 GCA_904067115.1 Aegilops sharonensis | reverse complement strand
GGTGTGTTAAAACTATTGTTGTGCTTTTCAGATGCATGGAACGACATTGACATTTTGGTGCCATCTATATTGATGATGAAGATGTCGTTGTCCGCAAAACTGGCAAGGTACCAAAGAGAGGAGAAAGGTCGTTTTAGAACCGAACCGAGACCTGGTAGCACAAGGTAAAATAGTAAGACGAGCCGGATGCATAACTTGTGCTTTTCTTTATTGGCTGGTGGTTGCTGTGGAAGTTTTAATTGACAATGCCTGGTGATATTGTTGTGTACTTACTAAACATAAAATGGCTAAGTTTGATCAGAAGCTTTGATCCATGCCTCCTAGGCATTGTTGTGTTGTCCCGGTCTTGCTCTAGTGACCTACTGTTGCATTTAGCCATGCTTCTTTATCTTCCAAAATGGAACAGTGATTATTGTCCTGTTTTGCTTGCTACAATTCCCTAGATTATTACCTTATAACCAAGGATGTTCTTTTTTGTTTTTCAATTTATCACACCTCACTGCCCTATTTTAGTATAGTTCATGATTTCTGCAAGCTGTAATAGGTAGCCGACAAATGTCATTTGGAGAGTGATCTCTATGGCTGACAATAGTGAAGGTACTATGTTGGCCTATCAAGTTAATGGTCTATTTTGCAGTTAGTAGTTTGTAGCTTGCAGTGATCAAGTTGATGATGAAGATAATAGGCATCTATACTTAGCTATTGTTCGATGTTACCTTAACTTTTGTCACATTTGGCTAACTGTGCTACCATGTCAAAGGTCTCACGTATTTTGCTAATGGTTGGTCTACTGGGATGTTATCTTCATGGAATTGAAGCTATAGTTTGGTCATGACCATTTATTCAACTCGAAGCTACAAGTGTTACCATGGTTAAGTAGGTAGGATTAACTAATCATGCTATTGCTCATGGTTAACCGTGTTTGACCCGCAGCTCTTGTCGGTGAGACCTAGTAGTTGTCCTTGATGGTAGTGCGCCACCTTGCTTCCGACATCGAGGGGTTGTCACCCTGTATCATTGGCNTGGCGGTGGTTGGCCGCACAACAACCGCGGCGGCGCATGTGTCCGTTATCGGCTACAACATCTCCTGTGAGTTCTTCTTGGCTTCATCTCCTACCTTTGTATCCTTCTCTTCTTCTCTGAGCTCGTGGCCATCGAGCCACAGCTATTCCATGCTCTGTTTCAAGGCCATCGAGCCATGGATGATATAGATGCCATAACATAGTAGCTTGCCTAATTTCTGCAAGCTGTAATAGGTAAACAGCGCTGCCGTTTTGAGTTTTATCTCTGTGGATAATAGTTTCGATACCATTTTGTGTGATATACTATGTCGGCTTATAATAATTTAGCTACTCCCCACCATTAATATGTAGATATTCTGGTACAAAGCTGCTTGTGATAACTAGCAGTAGCACGTTAATACAAATACCTTGCAAGATTCGTTGTGATGGCATACTATAAAGTTCGTACACATTCCATTTTTCATACTACCTGAAAGATATATAGAAAACGCCTGCTCTTTATAATGAACCAGTATCTAATCATGCACCTGTGCTTGTGCATTTTTTTCATTCGAACTTTGGGTCCTTCTACTGGAGTTGTTGTGTTTTTAGTACTTATAAAATACGAAAAGCTTGGCTACTGTGTTTTCAGCAAATTTAGATCTGTCTGTTTGTATTATTGTGCAATGGTTGGAGTACAACTAAGATAATTTGTGGTTTCAAGAGAATTCATTCTGTTGTGATTTTGCTCATGTCATGTATGGATCAGTTTTATAGCGATTGTACCAGTTATGTGTTAGCGATAAATTTGGTGTGTAGCCTCTTGACTGCCAAAGTTCCAAGTAATCTATTAGTTGTTGCTTACTAAGACAACACGTCATTGCATATTGGTTAGTTACACATTTTTTCTAATAGAAAAAATTGTTGCTTTACTTTGTTGGGAGTTCTGCTAGCTAGTTGCTCTTGCCATGATGCAATAAATAGAAACTGGTACTGTTATGTTTAGTTGATTTCCTCACTGTATCATCACGGTTTCAATTCATAAGTGGAAACTGGTAACAGTTTTGAAATTATTCAGTTGAAATGCTTTTGTTGACTGCTGTGGAGTAAGTTCTTACAAGAACAAAGGCTACTTGGTCTTGTTATATCTTATTTATTTCCTGAATTGACATGGTATAGTAACTACAGGTTCATATGGTTATGCTACTGTTTGAAGTTGTAATTGAATGGATTTTTTTCCTTGGACAAATAGTAATATGATGATAGTTCGACTGATGAGCTTGCTTTACTTGATGTACAAGTAATTTGTTGCACTTGACCTCTTTTACGTAGGATTTATGGTGTGTTAAAACTATTGTTGTGCTTTTCAGATGCATGGAACGACATTGACATTTTGGTGCCATCTATATTGATGATGAAGATGTCGTTGTCCGCAAAACTGGCAAGGTACCAAAGAGAGGAGAAAGGTCGTTTTAGAACCGAACCGAGACCTGGTAGCACAAGGTAAAATAGTAAGACGAGCCGGATGCATAACTTGTGCTTTTCTTTATTGGCTGGTGGTTGCTGTGGAAGTTTTAATTGACAATGCCTGGTGATATTGTTGTGTACTTACTAAACATAAAATGGCTAAGTTTGATCAGAAGCTTTGATCCATGCCTCCTAGGCATTGTTGTGTTGTCCCGGTCTTGCTCTAGTGACCTACTGTTGCATTTAGCCATGCTTCTTTATCTTCCAAAATGGAACAGTGATTATTGTCCTGTTTTGCTTGCTACAATTTCCTAGATTATTACCTTATAACCAAGGATGTTCTTTTTTGTTTTTCAATTTATCACACCTCGCTGCCCTATTTTAGTATAGTTCATGATTTCTGCAAGCTGTAATAGGTAGCCGACAAATGTCATTTGGAGAGTGATCTCTATGGCTGACAATAGTGAAGGTACTATGTTGGCCTATCAAGTTAATGGTCTATTTTGCAGTTAGTAGTTTGTAGCTTGCAGTGATCAAGTTGATGATGAAGATAATAGGCATCTATACTTAGCTATTGTTCGATGTTACCTTAACTTTTGTCACATTTGGCTAACTGTGCTACCATGTCAAAGGTCTCACGTATTTTGCTAATGGTTGGTCTACTGGGATGTTATCTTCATGGAATTGAAGCTATAGTTTGGTCATGACCATTTATTCAACTCGAAGCTACAAGTGTTACCATGGTTAAGTAGGTAGGATTAACTAATCATGCTATTGCTCATGGTTAACCGTGTTTGACCCGCAGCTCTTGTCGGTGAGACCTAGTAGTTGTCCTTGATGGTAGTGCGCCACCTTGCTTCCGACATCGAGGGGTTGTCACCCTGTATCATTGGCATCAGCTCCACGACTACTTCCTTGACTACCACTACTTAGGTGAGTCCCTGGTCTCTCTTTCCTCTGCATGATCTNTTTTGTTGTTGCCTGCCTAGTGTTTATTCTGGTTGGCTGTGAAACCAAATTACCATGCCTCCTATGTTTGGTTCGCTTTACTGCTTGATTTATTGATGCCATAGGACTCCCAGGTTCTCTAGCCTATTTAATCTTTTTTTCATGTAATTCTATGGTCGCAGCAGCAGGTGCCCGACAAGGCGAGGAGCTTGGCTTCCTGTATGAGGGCGACCTCCTAGAGCTCCACCTCGTCAGCTCTTTGGGTAAGCAAGGAAGGAAGCACCTCATCTAAGTTTTTAGTTTTTCGAGGCCTTTTTATGGGTGTTCTAGTGTTATGAATAGTGTTGAAAATGTGAAGTTTTTAATCATATTTTTAGGGTGTTGTCAGACTTTGACAATTATTCAGATTTGAAATACAAGAAGATATGACATGTGTCTCGTAATTTGGTGTGCTAGTTTAGTTTTTGGTCAGCTCTTTCGAACAGGATGATGATTCTTGTTTGGTTTGTAGTCTGTTTTCCAACTTACTTGTGATTCCCATGATGAAAGGTACAGTTGGTTTATTTCATTTTCTAGTAACGTGAAGGTACTTTGTTGTTAGCCTTGCTCTTTTACTTGTGAGATGCAGCCGTTTAACGGGGAACTTTTATGTGAAATGGTAGAGGAGCTTTCCAGGGTAAAGTTTGTTTGTGTCTTGTGTTGTCAAGAGGCTATGCTATGCGGCCTATGAATTGAAAAGGCCAATATGAAGAGACAATCATCAACCAGGGCTGGAGTAGTAATGTTGAACTTGTCTAGAGGACTAGCCTTTCTTTCTTCCTTTTCTCTTCTCTTGTCCCTGTTGGCAACTTGTTTAGAGAAGCTCTTGAGCTGGAACATAAACAGATTCAGTTTTGGCAGCCGTCTTTGTTGTTATGGATCTGCCACACAGCTCACTCTCATTCTTTTTAGTTTTTTTTAAATTTGCTTCTGCCTGCACAACTCATTTCTTGTTGTGATTGACAAGTGCTGCTCAAATATCCAGCTGGTTTGATTTTTGACTTTTGAGTGCCAAAAGTGCTGGTCTGGTATTTACCAATGTTTTCAACTTTATGAATTACTTCTTTTTTACATTCGAGTTCCCAGATAGATGAAGCCCACCTTCGTCTGGTCGTGGCGATGATTTCGTTCATGGGCCTTACCCATGACTCTTAGTAGATGCAGATTCTCTGCCATTTTGTGATGCTTGCACTTTTTTTTGCTATTGCTTCACTGATTTTAGAGTCACGTTGGTCTACACTCTATTGATTTGACTCTCAAAAGAAGTTTGTTGGCCTCTGAATATTTTTGTATATGGGTTTGTTTTCTGCTTGCTGGTGGCCCTTCCATGGACTAGTTGTACCCCCTGCAGAGGTTGTTTTGTCGCACTAATCTTTCTCCTTCCATGGGTGCTTATGGTTTATATCCTTTTCCCTTATGGTGCTCTTTTTCCTTATTACTGTGGTCGTTTCGTCCATCCCGCAAGTGTACAACGACCTCTATTAGGAGCGTAGGTCAACACTGCCGCCATTGCGTTGGCCGCCGCAACAGCAGTTGGCGGTGGTTTAGGTGGGCATGGTCTGCTCCTATCTTGCTTGTAGCTAGAGATTGAATCCTCTAGTCTTGTTGCTAGCTAGCATGCCCTGTGAATTGATTACTGAAAGAAGTCTATATACTGTTGGTGTCATGATCTTGGACACGTAATTTTATTAATAATGGTCTGCGATTTTAACTGAGTTGAGTTGATCTATCTTACATGCTCGGCACCACCATGTTTCTTTTGACTATCTTGATCATTTTGATGGGTTTTGTTATTGAAAAAACACAAACTAGAAGTAGGATTCCTGAATGGTATTAGATGACTGACTGAAAGCTATTTGGTTTGTTGTGTGCATACTAGTGGACACATGCACTGCACTTTGTTTAGCTTAGTCACAACTGGACATTGCTTGCTTGTGTGGAATGAGAAGAAGAAGAAGAATCTGCATAGCTTGGTCCTTGCTTTTAGTTTGTTTGGGCATGCAAATTAACTCATCTGTGTTGGCTTTAAGTTCTTTTCTTTGTTTTGCTAAGACGAAGAGATGTAGTGGTCCGATGCTTTTGCTCTTGCCGGTCTAATGTCTATTCTGGTTGGCTGTGAAACCAAACTATCACGCCTCCTTGATGCCACTGGACTCCCTAGTTCTCTAGCCTAGTTTCTTAATCTTATCTTTCCATCTAATTCTATGGTCGCAGCAGCTGGTGCCCGACAAGGCGAGGAGAGCTTTGCTTCCTATGTGAGAGCGACCTCCTGAAGCTCTGCCTCGATAGCTCGTCAGGTAACCAACCAAGGAAGCACCCCATCGTCGGTTTTAGTTTTCAGAAGCCTGTTGTATGGGTGCTCTAGTGTTATGACTAGTGTGCTCGTTTTGTCCATCCTGCCAGTGTAAGACGACCTTTGTTGGGGGCGTAGGTCCATGCCGCAGCCGTTGTGTTGGCCGCCGCCGCCGCCGCAGCTGGCGGTGGTTGAGGTGGCCATGGTCTACTCATATCATGATATTGAATCCTGTAGTCTTGTTGCTAGGTAGCATATATGCCCTGCGAAGTGAGTACTCGAAGAACTCTATCTACCGCTGGGGTCATGATCTTGGACACATAATTTATTAAGAATGCTCTGTGGTTTGAAGTTTGAACTGAGTTGAGTTGCCCTATCTTACATGTTTGGTACCACCATGTTTCTCTTGATTAATTCATTTGTGAATATCTTGGTCCTTTTGATGGTTTATTTAAATGCAAACTAGGAGTGGGATTCCCGAGTGGTATTAGATGACTGACTCAGAGCTATTTGTTTTGTTGTGTGCATACTACTGGACACATGCACTGCACTTTGTTTAGCTTAGTCACAACTGGACATTGGTTGCTTGTGTGGAATGAGAAGAAGAAGAACCTGCATAGTTTCTTCCTTGCTTTTAGTTAGTTTTGGCATGCAAATTAACTCATCTGTGTTGGCTTTAAGTTCTTTTCTTTGTTTTGCTGAGACAAAGAGATGCCAGCCGTGAAAGGAAAGAGAAGCTATTTGAGCTTAGCTATGGTGGCACAGGAAGAGAAAGCAAGAGCAAGTAGGCTGGTTTTCCACAACCTACAACGGACATTTGACCTAGATGGAGCTGCCCATGTCCATGGCAATGTACGTTTGTGTGTGTGTGTGTGTGTGTGTGTGTGTGTGTGTGTGTGTGTGTGTGTGTGAGCGCGCACGCGCGCACAATAGATGGTTGTGTTAGGTGGCAACCCCGCATCCTTGGCCTTTCTCTCTATATATAGTGGTCAAGTATAACTAAGGAGCTCATTGCAGGGTTGTAGTGACAGTGTACATTTCTTTCTTTCTTTATATAATTTCTTTCTTTCTTTGTAGCAGAGATATCATCCATCTTGTAAAGCACATAATTTTTGTACTTAACGATGCTATATGTAATACCATTGTTACAAGAGAATGCTTGTTAAATTTCTGGCAACCTGGATCGAAGTCCAAAGAAACATTGATGTATTTATGGATGGATCAAACTTGATTTGATTGATTGATTGAGGTTGTGACAAAACAGAGTCATGTCGTCTCTCTCTTCTTTTGAGCCTTTTCTCTAGCTGATGCATTGGTCGCACGTGTGCTCTGATGTTGTAGTTTGCGTGTGCAAAGTAGAAACATTCATTATATTATAAACAATGGTATTGATGATGATGCAGGAGGAGCCAAAGCACAAAACTTGCTTGGAAAGGTGGCAGTACAAAGGACATGCGAATTGGCATCAAGTTCTTTTTGGAGGAATCAAGGTATGTTGTGCCTTGTTTATGGTTTGTGTTGTTGGCTGCGAAATTGAGCTAGTCTTGCCTTCTCTTGTTTTATGCTAAAAAGAAGTAAATTTCTTGTTTGGAGGAGATATAAAATTCTTCAGTTTGGCAATGAATTGTTGCCGGCAGTAGATGTCTAACGAAGGAACCAAAAAAGAAATGGCTGGCTGGCTGGCCTATCCATGGGGCAAACAGCAGCCAGCCAGTAGGAAAAGCAAAGCAAACAAACGTCAATGACCATGTCCAACCAGATAGCATGAAGTCTATGTTTGCCAGCACGGTTTCGAGGAGGAGAGTAGGGCCAACAGTAGATAGGTACTAGTAACAGATTGCTTCCAAGATATAGATTGAGAGATAGATACCAGCCTCTCAAAAAAAGGGGGAAAAGATGGATAGATAGATACGTAAGAAGATAGAGATGCTAAAATTTCTCACCAGGCCGTTAACAATACTAGTCCTATCCTATCACGTTCTCCTCCTCCTCTATCCCTCCTCCAGGCCATTATGGATACTAATAGTCCTATCACACAACAAGAGATCCTTAGTATCCCTCCACCCTATGGAAAGAGACGAGGAATTAATTCTCCCTGCAAACCAGGCGAGGTCTCCTCCTCTATTTACTGCCTTCCTCTCGTTGGTGCCGCACATGCCATCGATCCATCGTGCACTCACTGCGCCTCACGCGGATCGACCTCGCATCCAACAGCTCCCCGTGATTCTCTCGCGCTCGCTGCGCGCCCTCCTCTCCCTATAAATCTCCATGCCATCCCTCCTTCCCGCGTTCCCACTTCCTCTCCATCCGCTCCGCAATTCACAGCCCGCCTTATCTACAACGCATCGATACTTGGAGGTTGTTCCGCTGGTGAACTGCCCGCAGCAGCACCGCCCCGTCCGTGTGATGCCGTGGTCAGCATGGCTTGTCTGTCTGATCCGCCCTCCTGCGGTAAGAGCGCTCCCTTTCTCTCCATCTCACATCTTCTTTCTATGAAGAAAGCAATCTTGGGATGCTTCAACTCAAACTGAATACTCGTCTTGTGATTTCTCCTAGATGGTTCTACTTATCACATGGGACAAGGAGGCAAAGATGGCGTCACCGGACAATTGTGCTCTTGCTACCGGGATATTCCTGTTGAGGTTAGGTGTTTGTTTTAGAACTACGATCAAGAAAAGCGAAAGAGTTTAATGTTCTCTCGCATTGCTAATAGGAGTTTTTTGGATATATGTTTTACACACTTCTGTTGCTGCTGCTATGCTAAGTCTGAGTCTAAACCGGATGCAAGTTCAGTTTCAGTTTGAGTTGAAACCGGTGCAAGTTAAGTTTTAGTTTGAGTCTAAGATTCAGATGCAAGTTCAGTTTTAGTTTGAGTCTAAGAAACAGATGCAAGTTCAGTTTCAGTTTGAGTCTAAATCGATGCAAGTTAAGTTTCAGTTTGAGTCTAAGATCCAGATGCAAGTTCAGTTTCAGTTTGAGTCTAAAATCCAGATGCAAGTTAGGTTTCAGTTTGAGTCTAAGATACATATGCAAGTTCACTTTCAGTTTGAGTCTAAGATCCAGATGCAAGTTAGGTTTTAGTTTGAGTCTAAGATACATATGCAAGTTCACTTTCAGTTTGAGCCTAAGATCCAGATGCAAGTTGAGTTACAGTTTGAGTCTAAGATCTAGATGCGAGTTAAGTTTCAGCTTGAGTCTAAACCGATGCAATTCTGAATTTGTTTTTAAACTGCTGACATTGCTGCTATACTACTGATTCCCATTGATGTTGCTATACTACAGTTGTTGCATTGAGGGGGAACATGCGCTCTGAGGTTTGCTTTTTTGCATTGACACTCAAACCACACACTTTATCTTCAGGCTTGTAGATTGGCATAATAATTGAAAATAATTTAACCAACAATCAAGCCTTTTGCTACCCTTGAACTTAGTTGCATGAAGCTATGCATGGTAGAATCTACAAATGGAATCGCATGCCTTAACTGCATGTGCTACACCGCTTCCGTGTTCTGATAATCCTCCCAGTAGTGCACTCTAACCCACTAAAGTAGCAGTTTTCTTATTATAAAGAACAAATGAACATACAAAACATGGAGTGACTAGCTAAGATTTTTTAGCACATAAGCTACAGATGTAAATTAATGTACCTCGTAAACACCATGTATTTAAAAAAAATTTAAACATGATAGGTTATATGAGTGCAGCAAGTCACAACCATCAACTGAAAGTCCTAGCTAGATCAAAGAAAAGGGGGCATTTTTTATGTGAAAATGAAGAAAAGCAAACATTACTGCCGGGCTCACGTCCCTGTGTTAATTAAGCCAACCTTGGAATTCTCAAAGAAATAGAGAGAGACAAAAGTAATCTTGGAGATCAAGTACGTGCGTGCCTAATTAACTTGCTTAACCCAGCCTGGTCACTTCTTGTCGGCTGAAACCTACAGGGACACCCGGGGAGAAGAACAGAAGCCGCCATGCATGCATGTGTCGTCCAGTATTGTCCTCCACCACTTGCACTAGCCGATCCAGGAGCCTTGCAGCCAACTAGCAGCAGGGGAGGTTGGTCGACAACATCGTCCATGCATGAGCTCCGTAAGCAGTCGTAAAAAAAAAGGTGCCGGATACATGCGAAACAGAAGTCATGGTCGCGGACCAATTATTGCATGTAGTGCGGGTGTGGGGTTATGGTGCCGAAATCTAGAGTGAGAATTCTCATGTCATGTCACCGCGTGCTACAAAATCGACGCGTTATGCTAGCCCTGCGAATTGATTACTCAAAGAACTCTATATACTGTTGGTGTCATGATTTTGGACACATAATTTTATTAATAATGCTCTACGTATTTAACTGAGTTGAGTTGATCTATCTTACACGTTCGGTACCACCATGTTTCTTGTGACTATCTTGATCAATTTGATGGGTTTTGTTATTGAAACAACACAAACTAGAAGTGGTATTCCTGAATGGTATTAGGTGACTGACTGAAAACTATTTGTTTTGTTGTGTGCATACTAGTGGACACATACACTGCACTTTGTTTAGCTTAGTCACAACTGGACATTGCTTACTTGTGTGGAATAAGAAGAAGAATCTGCATAGTTTCTTCCTTGCCTTAGTTTGTTTTGGCATGCAAATTAACTCATCTGTGTTGGCTTTAAGTTCTTTTCTTTGTTTCTCTGAGACGAAGAGATGCTAGCTATGAAAGGAATGAGAAGCTATTTGAGCTACAACTATGGTGGCGCGGGAAGAGAAACCAACATCAACTAGGATGGCTGTCCACGACCTACAAGGGACATGTGACCTAGATGGAGCTGCCCATGTCCGTGACAATTTTACGTTTCTTGGTGTGTGTGTTTGTGTGTGTGTGTGTGTGTGTGTGTGTGTGTGTGTGCTTGCGTGCGTGTTCGGGTGTTACAAAATGTCCATGTAGAAGTGCACTTGTGCATTTGTTTCCTTCTTTCTTTGTGGCAGTGACATCATCCATCATGGAAAGCACACTAGTTTTTTGTATTTATCTACTCTCAGCATTGTGATATATAATATCATTGTTACAAGAGAATGCTTGTTAAATTTTCGACCACCTGGATCAATGTCCAGAGAAACATTGATGTGTTTATGGATGGACCAAGCTTGATTTGATTGACTGATTGAGGTTGTGACCAAATGGAATCATGTCATTCTCTCTCCTTGTGTTCCTTCCTCAAACTGATGCATCGGTCGCACGTGTGCTTTGATGTTGTAGTTTGCGTGTGCTGTATGCAAAGTAGAAACATATTCATTAGCTTACAAAACCCTGGTACTGATGATGATACAGCAGGAGGCAAAGCATAGAACTTGATTGGAAAGGTGGTAATAAAAAGGAAACGGGAACTGGCATTAAGTTTTTTTTTTGAGGAATCAAGGTATGTTGTGCCATTTTTGTGGTTTGTGTTGTTGTCTGTGAAATTGAACTAGTATTATATTCTCTTCTTTTATGCTAAAAAGAAGTAAATTTATGGTTTGGAGGAGATACAAAATTCTTCGCAATGAATTGTTGCCAGCAGTAACAGCCTAACAAAAGAATAAACAAGTGGCTGGCTGGCTAGCCTATCCATGAGGCAAACAGCAGCCAGCAAGCAGCAAAAAAGCAAAGCAAACATCCATTACCATGTCCAACCAGTCAGCATCAAATCAAAGTTTGCTAGTACGGTTTCGTTCCAGCAAGAAGAGGAGGAGAGTAGGTCCAAAAGTAGATATATACTACTCTAGTAACAAATTGCCTCCAAGATAGATAGAGATAGATACCAGCCCCTCAAAAAAAGGATGGATAGATAGATAGATACGTAGAAGAGAGAGATGCTAAAATTTCTCTCCTGGACGTTAACAATAGTAGTCCTATCCTATCAGGTACTCATCCCCCTCTATTCCTCCTCCAGGCTGTTATCAATAATAGTCCTACACGGTTCAATAAAAAATAGACTATCACACAATAAGAGATCCTTAGTATCCCTCCTCCTTTAATATATAATCGTCCTCCCTATGGAAAGAGACGAGAGATTAATTCTCCCTACAAACGAGGCGTCGTCTGCTCCTCTACTTACTGCCTTCCTCTCGATGGTTCCACACATGCCATCGATCCATCGCCCGCTCGTTGTGCCTCACGCGGATCGGCCTCGCATCCAACGCCTCCCCGTAATTCTCTCCCGCTCGCCGTGCGCCCTCCTCTCCCTATAAATCTCGATGCAATCCCTCCTTCCCGCGTTCCCACTTCCTCTCCAGCCGCTCCTCAATTCACATCTTGCCATATCTACAACGCATCAATACTTGGAGGTTGTTCCGATGATGAACTTCCCGCAACAACACCACTATTCTGTATCATGCCGTGGTCATCGGTGCTTGTGGGTTGGATCCATCCTCTTGCGGTAATTAAGTGTACTACCTTTCTCTCCATCTCATCTTCTTTCTTTGAAGAAAGCAATCTTGTGATTCTACAACTCAAACTGAATACTTGTCTTGTGATTACTCCTAGATGGTTCTACTTATCATATGGGTCAAGGAGGCAAAGATGGAGCCGTCGGACAACATGAGCTAGCTAGCTAGCGGGATATGGATGCAGGTATGTTCCTGTTGAGGTTACGTGTTTGTCTTAGAAATAAGATTCGGAAAAGCCAAGGAGTTTAGTGTTCTCTCACACTTCTAATAGGAGTTTATGGATATATGTTTTACAAGCTGTTGTTGTTGCTGCTATGCTAACTCTGAGTCTAAACCGGTGCAAGTTAAGTTTCACTTTGAGTCTAAAATCCGGATGCAAGTTCAGTTTCAGTTTGAGCCTAAGATACAGATGCAAGTTCAGTTTCAGTTTGAGTCTAAACCGATGCAAGTTAGGTTTCAGTTAGAGTCTAAGATACACATGCAAGTTAAGTTTTAGTTCGAGTGTAAATTGATTCAATTTAGGTTTCAGTTTGACTCTAAGGTACAGATGCATGTGCAGTTTCAGTTTGAGTCTCTCGTTTGAAACTGAAAGTCTGAACATGTAGATAATTACTAGGCAATAGGGAAGTTGCATACCCATGTGTTCTGGAACCTATACCCCACTGACAATCTAACTTTGTTGGTTTCGTCCACCCTCTCTCTGGTTTGAAACTAAAAGTCTGAACATATAGATAATTACTAGGAAGTAGGGAAGTTGCATACCCATGTGTTCTGAAACCTAAACCCCACTGACAATCTAACCTTGTTGGTTTCGTCCACCCTCTCTCTGCCTTGAACTAACCTTGGAAATATTGGCATGTTACCCCTCAATCAGACTGATGCTTGTGAACCTCGCGATGCAGATGCGAGCAACAAGTCACGGAATGACATGTGATGTATGGATGGAGGTACGTTTGTTTATGAAGATTCACATGAGGCAATGCAAGCAAGGGTTAGCGGGAAAATAATATACTTCCTTGCTTGCATTGGTAAAGAAGCTTTCCTATTGCCACCTGTTTTGATCTTAAAAGTTGTAACAATGGTCGTATTGAATTGTCCAGTAATTTGTAAAATCGAGACAATAGGCATGAAAACCACATACCTCGTCTCATATTAAGAAAACAATGATGCTTTGGTCCCAAGGGCACATACATGCATCTAACCTTATTTCATGTTTCCAAACTAGCGCTTTTATTATAACAAAATAAAATGTAGAAAATGAAGCCAGCCTAATTCATTCTCAACCGTTTGATTTTAACCAACCAATGGATTAATGTGTGTTTCATTAATGTTTTTTTAGTAGAAGAGCTGTCTTGTCCTTTATTAGCCTAATCAAGCGTGCTGATTTTTTGTCATGTTGTCGCCATGTCGCCGAGCGCTAGAAAATAGTTGCACTATGCCTATGAAATTTCGCCCAACTAGGCAGAATTTTATCCTTTTTTGTAAGGAAACAAAAGCTTTAGATTAGCATAATTACTGGAAATAATTTAACCAATCAAGCGTTTGCTAACCTTGAACTTAGTTGCATGAAGCTATGCATGTTGGAAATCTGTGAAGGGAAGTCACATGACTTTACTGCATGTGTTAGATCGCTTCCGTGTTTTCATAATCCTCCAAGTAGTGGAGTCTAACCCACTAAAGTAGGAGTTTTCTTATTATGAAGAAAAGGTGAACATACGGAAACATGGAGTAACTAGCTATGAATTTTTAGCGCATAAGCTACAGATGTAAATTTAAGGTACCTCGTAAATACCATGTATTAAGTAAACATGATAGGTTATATGAGCGCAGCAAAGTCACGGCCATCAACTGAAAGTCCTAGATCAAAGAAAAGGGGGGCATTTTTCATGTGGAAACGAAGAAAAAGAAAACAGTAGTGCTGTGCTCATGTCCCTGTGTTAATTAAGCCAACCTTGTAATTCTCAAAGAACTAGAGAGAGAAAAAGAGAGACGAAAGTAATCTTGAAGATCAAGTGCGTGCCTAATTGACTTGCTTCACCCAGCTGATTGTTGGTCAATTGTTGTGGGCTGAAACCTACATGGACACCCAACGAGAAGAACAGAAGCCGCCATGCATGCATGTGTCATCCAGTAATGTCCTCCACCACGTGCATGCACTGGTCGGTCGAGGAGCCTTGCAGTCAACAAGCAGCAGGGGAGGTTGGTGGACAACATCGTCCATGCATGTAGTGTCGGTGTGGTGTTACGGTGCCGAGATTTAGAGCGAGAATTCTCACGTCACGTGGCCGCACCCCACGAAATCGACGCGTTATGCTGCCGAAATTTTTGTTGAAATTCCACACGACTTGTCAAAATTTTGTCCTTGTTTGTAAGGAAACAAAAGCTCTAGGGTGTTGGTCGCAAAATTTCAGGGTCTTGTTAAAAGAAACTTCATCATCGAATCATCGAACCAGTATATGTTATGAGATGGAGATTTGGTGTTGACCATGTCATTTCCCTGCCCGTGGGAGTTAGATATCCTTCAACTGTGGGTATTCCAGCCAAGGTCGGAACATATCTTCGTGCACCCAACAACTGAACATTTTGTTTCCGTCTTTACACATGCAAGAATAGGTCCGAAGTCCATTGTATCTGCAAGATCAGTCACAACGTCCACAAGCAATCAACATATGGTACACGTTAAATTGCTTGGTCGATCTAGAAGAACAAATCATGCATTGTTAAAATGAAATAAAAGAGATGCATATCAATTAAAAAATATTAATGAATAAAGAGGGGGAAATGTTTACGTGTGCTCCTCGCAGCAGCATGGCAGGACAAGGAAGTGATGGACATGAGAATAATAGCTATCCAACACAGCACCCTGGTGTTATTCATAAGCCCCATCGTTTGTAGCTGGCTATTGTTCTGCTCCTGCTTTCTTGCAGCTTCGTCCCTTTTGCTAGTGTTTATATAGTGAGATGAGTCTGTAACAAATTAAAAGGATAGTTGTTAATGCATACAAAAGTATATCATTTGGATATCATTCTAATAATTGGTTCTTATTATTTGGTATGTTGGAAGTTTTTTTTTAGGTGACGGTATATTGGAAGTAATTGATTTATACTAAATTAGGGCTTATATCATAGCTAAATTTAGTTATATGGTATCTGTAGCAGGTTATTAACGATTCATAAGTAAAACATAACTGCGTTATTTTGGGCCAAGCTAATGTGACTATGCTTTTCTTTAGGGACCCATATGAGTATGTGAGGCTGGTCCGGCGTGCGCACCTCAGGGCAGCCTTCAACTTGCCGGCGCAGTAGGGATATTTTGTTATTTTCTCCCTTTTTATGAGCCTTGCATTTTTCTATTTTTACATTTATATTTTAAAATATTCTAAATACATATATACTTTGAAAATTAATATATTAATATTTCAAAAAAGGGTAGCGCTATGCGTCCGTCGAGTGATAATACGATTAGATCATCCGCCTCGGCAGCCGTCGGATGCCACCCAAAACAGTCGTCTGATCTACCGTCCCAGCCAACTGAGGACCTTTCCAACAGCTAGTTTGTTGCGATCCGGGGCTTTGCAACAAGGGCCTTGTTGCAAAGGTCCACCGAGACAGCACCGCTGCCCGCCATGGCCTGAGCGCCTCGGCCATGGAGTACCGCCGCCCGCCGTAGTTGCCGCGCCTCCTCCGACACAGCACCCTAAGCAGCTGCCTCTACTGCAGCACGACGGCGACCAGCTCTCAGACTGGGCATGCACTTCCTGGTGATTTATGCAACCGGAGCTATGTTTCTGAAACATGTGTTGTGTTGCAATGCTTGGTCTTATACACTCTAACACCGGGCGCACCTACGACGCTTTCTACAACTGGGTATATGCTTCTGAAACAAGAGCCCTGTTGCAGAAGAAAAAATCTTCATCGCCGAATCATTTTTTTTTCTAAAACAAAGCCTCTACAACAAAAACTTTCTGAAACTAGAACCTGTCGCCCCTGAAGACATGCGTGCTACTGGATCCAAGTCCAACAGAGGATAAGCCTGTCCCGGTTCCAGCAAAGGATAACAAATCCTTGATAGTAAGTCCTCGGGAAGGCTTGGAAAGCGCCAACCTAAAGGCCGATGAAACGTCTCTCGAGGAGGAGCTCGACGAAACGGCTCTCAAGCAGGAGCTGTGGGAAAAACTCAATGCGGTCTGGATCAGCGAGCGTCAGGAGGCTGAAACCCTTGTTTAACCCAAAGAGAGGAGGTTCACAAGCATCTATGTCTATAGCAACACGCTGCTTCCACATGCCTCATCAATCTTTTTCTCACTTTTGGACAGATGGTACCTCTCCACTTATTGCAGCATTCCTGTTGTTTAGAGTGGTGTCTTCCCATGCACTGCCCTTTTATCCTCTGTATCATGCTGAATAGTGGGAGCTCATCATGTGCTGAATCAGAAAAAAAAAACAACATATGTGCAAATTGTCCGTCTCTTCATGCAATGGATGGTTTGTAAATTCAGGTTTAGGAGTAAACGTTAATCTGTAAATTCAGGTTCTGGACTATTCATATTATCCTCATATATAGGGACATCGAGTGGAGAGAGGACAGGCGAGAGCATAGTCTGCTGGTCCAATACGCCGACAATAGGAGCAGCCCCGCAAATTATTTATACTGAACCTTTATACTTGTTTATAGATTATTCATACTAGAATTTAATACTTGTTTGTAAATTATTTATGTTAAATCACAAACATTGCTAATGAATCATTATAATTTGAAATCTATTCTGAAGTTATATATTTCAATGTATTGTATCTTAAAATATAAATAAACCAAATCCAAATGTGAGAGAAAATGACAAATCATATGCTTCTTTGAATAATTTGTGACACTTGCATAAATATAGTGTATATGTGTTTTGTGTATTCTTAAATATATTAGTTGAGACTCTAACAGTGAAGAGTATATATAATAATTATCATGATAGAGAACTTCAGTTAGACATAGACTTCTATGCAATAGAAAAATCTAGAGTATATGGAAGGGCTTGGGACCCACCCGCCGAGTGCTTGAGTTTGTACCAAGAAGTTTTGAATGAGAACTGGAGTATCGATCCGAGGAGGTACAAGTTTCTCCCAGACCAATGATAAATTTTGTAAAACTAACAGAACTTTATTTGTGCCCCAATAACTCTAGCAATAGTGTCAACCATAATAGCTTTGCTGATTGTACAAGATATTAATTTATAAAGTGGTATTTTTTATTCTTGAAATAAATTACAACCTGTTTTGCGAAAAAGGTATAAGGTCATATATTAAGTATCATAGGTCGTTACAAACACACCCATACAAGATATATAAATATATTCAAAATTTGAGGGTGCCAAAGTCTTCTTCCTTCTGCATCCATCGCGTGGCGCGATGTGACCATAGCTTGATTACTCCTATGGGCCTCTCAGCCTCTGTCTCGTCGGTCAAATTTTTTTGAACCCCCGGAGCATGTAGAAGCAGCATTTGGGAAGTCATCGATGCAAACCAGGAGATGTCGGCGGCCGTGATGTGTAAAGAAAATTGCCAACCTAGAGAAAAATACGCCGATATTGACTTATACAAACTCTGAATACCACGTAGACCAAAAAAGCTAGCTGAATCCAGACGGATCCGACAAAAACCTCAACCGATCGTATCCTAGGAGACCGGCTGAGAGACAACTCCGCATGCCCTCAATCAGCAAAAAAAAAAAACAACGGAATGGGATATAGTGAGGAGTACATTATGATCAAGATGATAGGTTAACAATTGAGGATCAAGTACTCTTGTCTCATTGATCATTGCAAGTTGTAAGATTCAGGATTAGAAAAAAATTGTCCTATCTTGCAATTTGTTTCAGGCAAAGTGCACAGTTAAAAACCTCATGCTGCTGTGAGAGAAAAACTTCGAATAGTCTTTACAATCTTGTTTTTTTACAATTGTATCTTGCATGAAACAAATCAGAGCTCATGTTCAGATAACTGAATTAGACACTGTCGTCTAGTGGATATATAGAGTTCACCAAGAAATCCAAGGTTGTGTGCAAGATGACAGCTATTGTGGATATATAGTGCTCATGTTGCCGTGAGAGAAAAAATGGGAACAATCTTTACAATCTTTCCAAGGAAATTTGAAAGATTATGTGGCATGTTGCCAATTTATACTAAATTCGAAGTTTGTCTATATTTAATTTGTTTTGCTGCAACCTATATTGTCAAAATACTATCGATTTGCAAGTGACTCATGTTACACTAGTAAAAAAATATTTTCTCAACTCTGCAGACTCGGCAGCCGAGTGAAAAAAGATAGAAATTGCTAAACAAATTAGTATCTGCACCTTAGCCAAACTAAACGAGAATTCTGATTTCAGAAAAGTCAGATCTGCATCTGCTGTGCATCTTATGTGAATTTGTTTACCCTGCAGAGCTGGTGAAGATGTGGCTATCTCTAGGCGGGTAGCGGCGACGTTTCTTATGATGACAATGGACCTTCTCTTCCACTACGACGACATGTACCTCGCTGCTGCCCTCAGCCAGTCCGAGAAGTCCTCCCTGGACGCCCGCAACGGCGTATTCGACGAGGACGAGCCCTGTCGCCGCAAGATCCAGCGTCTCCTCCCTGCCGATGGAATCACTGTCAAGAAATTCAGGTCCGTTCGTGTGTGTCTGAATGTCTGACTATGGAAACACCTCACCCCTATTGTTGATTGCCTAAAATAAGTAAGCTTTTGTAAAGGCTATGCGCTAGTCACAAGTTGAGCTGAATTAAACACTTTTGTAATTAAACATTGTGGTGCAGTGTTCAGGAATATATATAATCTAGATACTGCAAATGTTTCACTAAGAAATCCAAGGTTATGAGCGAGGGCATAACTTAGCAACCATAGGTGTTCATGCAGTATTTGCCAATGATTCAGGGCCAACCAAGGGTCCCCACCTTTCAAATTGGTAGGAAAAATTTCTATCACTCAACTTCATTTTAGGCACAATATACAATTCGAAACCTGATGTTGCTGTTACAGAAATACTAACAACTGTCTTTACAATCTTGCAAAGGAAATTTGCAAGATTACGTGGCATCTTGCCAAAATATGTTAACCTGCAAGTAGATATGGTGTTTTAGTTGTCTATCTACATGTTAAGTTACCTGAGCCAACTGTGGTCGGCGAGCTTACTCACATCAAGCTTCAGTTGGGAGCTCGAGTTCTAGCACAATGCCAAGAACTAGAACTCAATTTTGCACTGGAGGAGCTAGCAATTCAGTCCAAGTGCTGGCTGCTGCTGGTCTAATTCTGGAAATGATGAACTAGCATATGCACTGAAGATGTTTGCTGCACGGTCAAATGTCTGTTTGATTGCTTCTGAAGCTGTGCGTGCACATTAATGCAAGTCGCTTTTGTAATTTATCGTTGCTTGTCTACTTCTATTTTCTGTTGTCAACCTCCGGTTTTGGCAAAAAACAAACTTTAGTCTAGTTATAAATGATTCATAAAAAACTGAATTGGAAGCACTTGTTCTTTACTACTCAAAGTCATTCCATTTTATCTTTCACAGATCACTCCTTTGCATGGTGTAGACATATTATCTAATCTAGAAGCATTATTTTGTAGTCTGATCTGTACTTTTGGTTTCGTTGAGATTATACAACTGTTGCATTGAGGGTGATAGACTGCTTTGTGGTGTGTGTGGGGGAGTACATAACCAGCGAGTCGGTGCCCTGCCCTGCTGCTCCGGTGGGCAATTCTTTTTCGGCGCAAGCATTGTTAACCCACTTGTTTCTCTCCTCTCCTGTATTTCTCACTAATGCTCTGTTATGTTCCCTCGGTCGTTGAGCCTTACTAAATTTTGTGTGCATGAATGAATGCATTTCTGAGTTCCGAATAGCTTCATGCTTGATTTTTAGTGCATGAATGAATTTCTCAATTGAACATCATTGATTTGCTTGAGTTGGTGACGACATGGAGTTTGTGGGCCAAATAAGATCATCTCTTTTTGTGCATCGGGCTTAGGCCTTATTTTTGTTAGCTGATTGCATGGGTGTACTGTGTATGTATATTAGGGGAGATGAAGAGAGATGGGAGTAGTAATTTTGAAGAAAATGTTGGCTTTTAAAATCCTGGTGTTGATGGGGGAAATAATAGTCAATGTGTCTTGGTATAGGAGGAGAGGACGATTCACCAAAGCACCCAATTTGGTTAGATAGTTAGTCACACTTGTATTTGGTCAGTATCATGTTATGCTATCCGGCTGAGGAGTCCTTGATGATCACCATCACTATCCTGTAAAGACCAGTGTCACTGCATGATTTTGTCCCTAGTTATATCATCATGGTTTCAGTTTATATAACTGGAAACTGGTTACTGTTCTGAAATTAATTAATTAGCATGCTTTTATTGATTTCCATGGAGTAATTTTGATAAGAACAAGGCTAATTAACTAGATCTTGGTATATCTTATTGATTTCCTGAGTTAACATGGTATAGGAACTACATATTCATGGTTGACAAGTAATTTGTTCAACTTACCTGCTTTACATAGGATTTATGATGTATTAAAACTGTTGTTGCACTTCAGATGCACGATACATTTTGGTGCCATCAAGATTGATGATGAAGATGCATATCGTTGTATGCAAAATTGGCAAGGTGCAAAAGAGAGCCGAGATTCGAGATCTGGAGACCTCGTCTACCGCATGATGGCGGTGGTTGGCCGCACAACAACCGCGGCGGCGCATGTGTCCGTTATCGGCTACAACATCTCCTGTGAGTTCTTCTTGGCTTCATCTCCTACCTTTGTATCCTTCTCTTCTTCTCTGAGCTCGTGGCCATCGAGCCACAGCTATTCCATGCTCTGTTTCAAGGCCATCGAGCCATGGATGATATAGATGCCATAACATAGTAGCTTGCCTAATTTCTGCAAGCTGTAATAGGTAAACAGCGCTGCCGTTTTGAGTTTTATCTCTGTGGATGATAGTTTTGATACCATTTTGTGTGATATACTATGTCGGCTTATAATAATTTAGCTACTCCCCACCATTAATATGTAGATATTCTGGTACAAAGCTGCTTGTGATAACTAGCAGTAGCACGTTAATACAAATACCTTGCAAGATTCGTTGTGATGGCATACTATAAAGTTCGTACACATTCCATTTTTCATACTACCTGAAAGATATATAGAAAACGCCTGCTCTTTATAATGAACCAGTATCTAATCATGCACCTGTGCTTGTGCATTTTTTTCATTCGAACTTTGGGTCCTTCTACTGGAGTTGTTGTGTTTTTAGTACTTATAAAATACGAAAAGCTTGGCTACTGTGTTTTCAGCAAATTTAGATCTGTCTGTTTGTATTATTGTGCAATGGTTGGAGTACAACTAAGATAATTTGTGGTTTCAAGAGAATTCATTCTGTTGTGATTTTGCTCATGTCATGTATGGATCAGTTTTATAGCGATTGTACCAGTTATGTGTTAGCGATAAATTTGGTGTGTAGCCTCTTGACTGCCAAAGTTCCAAGTAATCTATTAGTTGTTGCTTACTAAGACAACACGTCATTGCATATTGGTTAGTTACACATTTTTTCTAATAGAAAAAATTGTTGCTTTACTTTGTTGGGAGTTCTGCTAGCTAGTTGCTCTTGCCATGATGCAATAAATAGAAACTGGTACTGTTATGTTTAGTTGATTTCCTCACTGTATCATCACGGTTTCAATTCATAAGTGGAAACTGGTAACAGTTTTGAAATTATTCAGTTGAAATGCTTTTGTTGACTGCTGTGGAGTAAGTTCTTACAAGAACAAAGGCTACTTGGTCTTGTTATATCTTATTTATTTCCTGAATTGACATGGTATAGTAACTACAGGTTCATATGGTTATGCTACTGTTTGAAGTTGTAATTGAATGGATTTTTTTCCTTGGACAAATAGTAATATGATGATAGTTCGACTGATGAGCTTGCTTTACTTGATGTACAAGTAATTTGTTGCACTTGACCTCTTTTACGTAGGATTTATGGTGTGTTAAAACTATTGTTGTGCTTTTCAGATGCATGGAACGACATTGACATTTTGGTGCCATCTATATTGATGATGAAGATGTCGTTGTCCGCAAAACTGGCAAGGTACCAAAGAGAGGAGAAAGGTCGTTTTAGAACCGAACCGAGACCTGGTAGCACAAGGTAAAATAGTAAGACGAGCCGGATGCATAACTTGTGCTTTTCTTTATTGGCTGGTGGTTGCTGTGGAAGTTTTAATTGACAATGCCTGGTGATATTGTTGTGTACTTACTAAACATAAAATGGCTAAGTTTGATCAGAAGCTTTGATCCATGCCTCCTAGGCATTGTTGTGTTGTCCCGGTCTTGCTCTAGTGACCTACTGTTGCATTTAGCCATGCTTCTTTATCTTCCAAAATGGAACAGTGATTATTGTCCTGTTTTGCTTGCTACAATTTCCTAGATTATTACCTTATAACCAAGGATGTTCTTTTTTGTTTTTCAATTTATCACACCTCGCTGCCCTATTTTAGTATAGTTCATGATTTCTGCAAGCTGTAATAGGTAGCCGACAAATGTCATTTGGAGAGTGATCTCTATGGCTGACAATAGTGAAGGTACTATGTTGGCCTATCAAGTTAATGGTCTATTTTGCAGTTAGTAGTTTGTAGCTTGCAGTGATCAAGTTGATGATGAAGATAATAGGCATCTATACTTAGCTATTGTTCGATGTTACCTTAACTTTTGTCACATTTGGCTAACTGTGCTACCATGTCAAAGGTCTCACGTATTTTGCTAATGGTTGGTCTACTGGGATGTTATCTTCATGGAATTGAAGCTATAGTTTGGTCATGACCATTTATTCAACTCGAAGCTACAAGTGTTACCATGGTTAAGTAGGTAGGATTAACTAATCATGCTATTGCTCATGGTTAACCGTGTTTGACCCGCAGCTCTTGTCGGTGAGACCTAGTAGTTGTCCTTGATGGTAGTGCGCCACCTTGCTTCCGACATCGAGGGGTTGTCACCCTGTATCATTGGCATCAGCTCCACGACTACTTCCTTGACTACCACTACTTAGGTGAGTCCCTGGTCTCTCTTTCCTCTGCATGATCTGGGACCTAGCCTTCGAGCTATGGCCGTACGTACTTTTCTTTGCTCCGGCCGTTGAGCAGATGACCTAGTTTCTTGGTCTGGCCTATGGTGCCAAATTTTTATTCTTGACATGTTCAGGCGTAGTGATATGATATTCGTGAATGATCATGGCTTGGGTTTGTGGATGGTTCTGTTTAACAACTGGATGTCATGGCTATCATCTAGGTTGATGCTATAATTAGGGGATTGCAACCATTTACTTAGGCTTGGTACATAATCTTTGATGTCTCAAGAATGCTATTGTGCCCCCCTTTAAGGTCATGGTCTAACATATAATTTTATACATGAAGCATAATTTATTTAAACAGAAGGACCAATTGGTACTTTTTTTTGCTCTTCATTAAGAAGCAAGCACATATTTCTCCTCACATAGGTCATTGTTTTCCTACAGGTGAGACACACAATATGTGGCTGTCGCCCATTGATTGAGGAACTCGGAACTGACAATGCAGAAGCACGAGTGCCTTGTTGGAGGCGATGTGAGCTTCTCAAACTGCTCGGTGGCAATGGGTTCCTCATCTGGAACGGATCGAGATGATAGATAATTGTAGCGGCTGCAGCACTAGGCGAGGATGGTGGGTATTTTGACAACTAGAGACCATGGGACGGGTGGACGTGAGTGTGACGACCTCTTTGCTGGCTAGCGGTGGTTGAGGTGGCCATGGTCTGCTTCTATCATGCTAGTAGCTAGAGTCTGTATCCTCTAGTCGTGTTGCTAGCTAGCATGCCATGCAACTAACGGTTACTCAAAGAACTCAATCTACTATTAGCATCATGATCTTGGACACATATTATTAAGAACATTTTGTGGTTTTAACTTAGTTAGTTGATTGATCTTACATGTTTGGTACCATCATGTTTCTCTTGACTCATTTGTGACTATCTTAATTCTGATGATGGGTTTTGTAATCGAAACAACGCAATCTAGGAGTGGATTCCTGAGTGGTATTAGATGACTTACTAAAACCTATTTGTTTTGTTGTGTGCATACTAGTGGACACATGCACTGCACTTTCTTTAGCTTAGTCCAACTGGACATTGCTTGCTTGTGTGGAATGAGAAGAAGAATGTGAATAGTTTCTTGCTTGCTTTTAGTTTGTTTGTCATGCCAATCAACTCATCTTCATTGGCTAAGTTCTTTTCTTTGTTTTGCTAAGACGAATATATGTAGTCGTCGATGCTTTTGCTTTTGTTGTTGCCTGCCTAGTGTTTATTCTGGTTGGCTGTGAAACCAAATTACCATGCCTCCTATGTTTGGTTCGCTTTACTGCTTGATTTATTGATGCCATAGGACTCCCAGGTTCTCTAGCCTATTTAATCTTTTTTTCATGTAATTCTATGGTCGCAGCAGCAGGTGCCCGACAAGGCGAGGAGCTTGGCTTCCTGTATGAGGGCGACCTCCTAGAGCTCCACCTCGTCAGCTCTTTGGGTAAGCAAGGAAGGAAGCACCTCATCTAAGTTTTTAGTTTTTCGAGGCCTTTTTATGGGTGTTCTAGTGTTATGAATAGTGTTGAAAATGTGAAGTTTTTAATCATATTTTTAGGGTGTTGTCAGACTTTGACAATTATTCAGATTTGAAATACAAGAAGATATGACATGTGTCTCGTAATTTGGTGTGCTAGTTTAGTTTTTGGTCAGCTCTTTCGAACAGGATGATGATTCTTGTTTGGTTTGTAGTCTGTTTTCCAACTTACTTGTGATTCCCATGATGAAAGGTACAGTTGGTTTATTTCATTTTCTAGTAACGTGAAGGTACTTTGTTGTTAGCCTTGCTCTTTTACTTGTGAGATGCAGCCGTTTAACGGGGAACTTTTATGTGAAATGGTAGAGGAGCTTTCCAGGGTAAAGTTTGTTTGTGTCTTGTGTTGTCAAGAGGCTATGCTATGCGGCCTATGAATTGAAAAGGCCAATATGAAGAGACAATCATCAACCAGGGCTGGAGTAGTAATGTTGAACTTGTCTAGAGGACTAGCCTTTCTTTCTTCCTTTTCTCTTCTCTTGTCCCTGTTGGCAACTTGTTTAGAGAAGCTCTTGAGCTGGAACATAAACAGATTCAGTTTTGGCAGCCGTCTTTGTTGTTATGGATCTGCCACACAGCTCACTCTCATTCTTTTTAGTTTTTTTAAATTTGCTTCTGCCTGCACAACTCATTTCTTGTTGTGATTGACAAGTGCTGCTCAAATATCCAGCTGGTTTGATTTTTGACTTTTGAGTGCCAAAAGTGCTGGTCTGGTATTTACCAATGTTTTCAACTTTATGAATTACTTCTTTTTTACATTCGAGTTCCCAGATAGATGAAGCCCACCTTCGTCTGGTCGTGGCGATGATTTCGTTCATGGGCCTTACCCATGACTCTTAGTAGATGCAGATTCTCTGCCATTTTGTGATGCTTGCACTTTTTTTTGCTATTGCTTCACTGATTTTAGAGTCACGTTGGTCTACACTCTATTGATTTGACTCCCAAAAGAAGTTTGTTGGCCTCTGAATATTTTTGTATATGGGTTTGTTTTCTGCTTGCTGGTGGCCCTTCCATGGACTAGTTGTACCCCCTGCAGAGGTTGTTTTGTCGCACTAATCTTTCTCCTTCCATGGGTGCTTATGGTTTATATCCTTTTCCCTTATGGTGCTCTTTTTCCTTATTACTGTGGTCGTTTCGTCCATCCCGCAAGTGTACAACGACCTCTATTAGGAGCGTAGGTCAACACTGCCGCCATTGCGTTGGCCGCCGCAACAGCAGTTGGCGGTGGTTTAGGTGGGCATGGTCTGCTCCTATCTTGCTTGTAGCTAGAGATTGAATCCTCTAGTCTTGTTGCTAGCTAGCATGCCCTGTGAATTGATTACTGAAAGAAGTCTATATACTGTTGGTGTCATGATCTTGGACACGTAATTTTATTAATAATGGTCTGCGATTTTAACTGAGTTGAGTTGATCTATCTTACATGCTCGGCACCACCATGTTTCTTTTGACTATCTTGATCATTTTGATGGGTTTTGTTATTGAAAAAACACAAACTAGAAGTAGGATTCCTGAATGGTATTAGATGACTGACTGAAAGCTATTTGGTTTGTTGTGTGCATACTAGTGGACACATGCACTGCACTTTGTTTAGCTTAGTCACAACTGGACATTGCTTGCTTGTGTGGAATGAGAAGAAGAAGAAGAATCTGCATAGCTTGGTCCTTGCTTTTAGTTTGTTTGGGCATGCAAATTAACTCATCTGTGTTGGCTTTAAGTTCTTTTCTTTGTTTTGCTAAGACGAAGAGATGTAGTGGTCCGATGCTTTTGCTCTTGCCGGTCTAATGTCTATTCTGGTTGGCTGTGAAACCAAACTATCACGCCTCCTTGATGCCACTGGACTCCCTAGTTCTCTAGCCTAGTTTCTTAATCTTATCTTTCCATCTAATTCTATGGTCGCAGCAGCTGGTGCCCGACAAGGCGAGGAGAGCTTTGCTTCCTATGTGAGAGCGACCTCCTGAAGCTCTGCCTCGATAGCTCGTCAGGTAACCAACCAAGGAAGCACCCCATCGTCGGTTTTAGTTTTCAGAAGCCTGTTGTATGGGTGCTCTAGTGTTATGACTAGTGTGCTCGTTTTGTCCATCCTGCCAGTGTAAGACGACCTTTGTTGGGGGCGTAGGTCCATGCCGCAGCCGTTGTGTTGGCCGCCGCCGCCGCCGCAGCTGGCGGTGGTTGAGGTGGCCATGGTCTACTCATATCATGATATTGAATCCTGTAGTCTTGTTGCTAGGTAGCATATATGCCCTGCGAAGTGAGTACTCGAAGAACTCTATCTACCGCTGGGGTCATGATCTTGGACACATAATTTATTAAGAATGCTCTGTGGTTTGAAGTTTGAACTGAGTTGAGTTGCCCTATCTTACATGTTTGGTACCACCATGTTTCTCTTGATTAATTCATTTGTGAATATCTTGGTCCTTTTGATGGTTTATTTAAATGCAAACTAGGAGTGGGATTCCCGAGTGGTATTAGATGACTGACTCAGAGCTATTTGTTTTGTTGTGTGCATACTACTGGACACATGCACTGCACTTTGTTTAGCTTAGTCACAACTGGACATTGGTTGCTTGTGTGGAATGAGAAGAAGAAGAACCTGCATAGTTTCTTCCTTGCTTTTAGTTAGTTTTGGCATGCAAATTAACTCATCTGTGTTGGCTTTAAGTTCTTTTCTTTGTTTTGCTGAGAAAAAGAGATGCCAGCCGTGAAAGGAAAGAGAAGCTATTTGAGCTTAGCTATGGTGGCACAGGAAGAGAAAGCAAGAGCAAGTAGGCTGGTTTTCCACAACCTACAACGGACATTTGACCTAGATGGAGCTGCCCATGTCCATGGCAATGTACGTTTGTGTGTGTGTGTGTGTGTGTGTGTGTGTGTGTGTGTGTGTGTGTGTGTGTGTGTGTGTGAGCGCGCACGCGCGCACAATAGATGGTTGTGTTAGGTGGCAACCCCGCATCCTTGGCCTTTCTCTCTATATATAGTGGTCAAGTATAACTAAGGAGCTCATTGCAGGGTTGTAGTGACAGTGTACATTTCTTTCTTTCTTTATATAATTTCTTTCTTTCTTTGTAGCAGAGATATCATCCATCTTGTAAAGCACATAATTTTTGTACTTAACGATGCTATATGTAATACCATTGTTACAAGAGAATGCTTGTTAAATTTCTGGCAACCTGGATCGAAGTCCAAAGAAACATTGATGTATTTATGGATGGATCAAACTTGATTTGATTGATTGATTGAGGTTGTGACAAAACAGAGTCATGTCGTCTCTCTCTTCTTTTGAGCCTTTTCTCTAGCTGATGCATTGGTCGCACGTGTGCTCTGATGTTGTAGTTTGCGTGTGCAAAGTAGAAACATTCATTATATTATAAACAATGGTATTGATGATGATACAGGAGGAGCCAAAGCACAAAACTTGCTTGGAAAGGTGGCAGTACAAAGGACATGCGAATTGGCATCAAGTTCTTTTTGGAGGAATCAAGGTATGTTGTGCCTTGTTTATGGTTTGTGTTGTTGGCTGCGAAATTGAGCTAGTCTTGCCTTCTCTTGTTTTATGCTAAAAAGAAGTAAATTTCTTGTTTGGAGGAGATATAAAATTCTTCAGTTTGGCAATGAATTGTTGCCGGCAGTAGATGTCTAACGAAGGAACCAAAAAAGAAATGGCTGGCTGGCTGGCCTATCCATGGGGCAAACAGCAGCCGGCCAGTAGGAAAAGCAAAGCAAACAAACGTCAATGACCATGTCCAACCAGATAGCATGAAGTCTATGTTTGCCAGCACGGTTTCGAGGAGGAGAGTAGGGCCAACAGTAGATAGGTACTAGTAACAGATTGCTTCCAAGATATAGATTGAGAGATAGATACCAGCCTCTCAAAAAAAGGGGGAAAAGATGGATAGATAGATACGTAAGAAGATAGAGATGCTAAAATTTCTCACCAGGCCGTTAACAATACTAGTCCTATCCTATCACGTTCTCCTCCTCCTCTATCCCTCCTCCAGGCCATTATGGATACTAATAGTCCTATCACACAACAAGAGATCCTTAGTATCCCTCCACCCTATGGAAAGAGACGAGGAATTAATTCTCCCTGCAAACCAGGCGAGGTCTCCTCCTCTATTTACTGCCTTCCTCTCGTTGGTGCCGCACATGCCATCGATCCATCGTGCACTCACTGCGCCTCACGCGGATCGACCTCGCATCCAACAGCTCCCCGTGATTCTCTCGCGCTCGCTGCGCGCCCTCCTCTCCCTATAAATCTCCATGCCATCCCTCCTTCCCGCGTTCCCACTTCCTCTCCATCCGCTCCGCAATTCACAGCCCGCCTTATCTACAACGCATCGATACTTGGAGGTTGTTCCGCTGGTGAACTGCCCGCAGCAGCACCGCCCCGTCCGTGTGATGCCGTGGTCAGCATGGCTTGTCTGTCTGATCCGCCCTCCTGCGGTAAGAGCGCTCCCTTTCTCTCCATCTCACATCTTCTTTCTATGAAGAAAGCAATCTTGGGATGCTTCAACTCAAACTGAATACTCGTCTTGTGATTTCTCCTAGATGGTTCTACTTATCACATGGGACAAGGAGGCAAAGATGGTGTCACCGGACAATTGTGCTCTTGCTACCGGGATATTCCTGTTGAGGTTAGGTGTTTGTTTTAGAACTACGATCAAGAAAAGCGAAAGAGTTTAATGTTCTCTCGCATTGCTAATAGGAGTTTTTTGGATATATGTTTTACACACTTCTGTTGCTGCTGCTATGCTAAGTCTGAGTCTAAACCGGATGCAAGTTCAGTTTCAGTTTGAGTTGAAACCGGTGCAAGTTAAGTTTTAGTTTGAGTCTAAGATTCAGATGCAAGTTCAGTTTTAGTTTGAGTCTAAGAAACAGATGCAAGTTCAGTTTCAGTTTGAGTCTAAATCGATGCAAGTTAAGTTTCAGTTTGAGTCTAAGATCCAGATGCAAGTTCAGTTTCAGTTTGAGTCTAAATCGATGCAAGTTAAGTTTCAGTTTGAGTCTAAGATCCAGATGCAAGTTCACTTTCAGTTTGAGTCTAAGATCCAGATGCAAGTTAGGTTTCAGTTTGAGTCTAAGATACATATGCAAGTTCACTTTCAGTTTGAGTCTAAGATCCAGATGCAAGTTAGGTTTTAGTTTGAGTCTAAGATACATATGCAAGTTCACTTTCAGTTTGAGCCTAAGATCCAGATGCAAGTTGAGTTACAGTTTGAGTCTAAGATCTAGATGCGAGTTAAGTTTCAGCTTGAGTCTAAACCGATGCAATTCTGAATTTGTTTTTAAACTGCTGACATTGCTGCTATACTACTGATTCCCATTGATGTTGCTATACTACAGTTGTTGCATTGAGGGGGAACATGCGCTCTGAGGTTTGCTTTTTTGCATTGACACTCAAACCACACACTTTATCTTCAGGCTTGTAGATTGGCATAATAATTGAAAATAATTTAACCAACAATCAAGCCTTTTGCTACCCTTGAACTTAGTTGCATGAAGCTATGCATGGTAGAATCTACAAATGGAATCGCATGCCTTAACTGCATGTGCTACACCGCTTCCGTGTTCTGATAATCCTCCCAGTAGTGCACTCTAACCCACTAAAGTAGCAGTTTTCTTATTATAAAGAACAAATGAACATACAAAACATGGAGTGACTAGCTAAGATTTTTTAGCACATAAGCTACAGATGTAAATTAATGTACCTCGTAAACACCATGTATTTAAAAAAAATTTAAACATGATAGGTTATATGAGTGCAGCAAGTCACAACCATCAACTGAAAGTCCTAGCTAGATCAAAGAAAAGGGGGCATTTTTTATGTGAAAATGAAGAAAAGCAAACATTACTGCCGGGCTCACGTCCCTGTGTTAATTAAGCCAACCTTGGAATTCTCAAAGAAATAGAGAGAGACAAAAGTAATCTTGGAGATCAAGTACGTGCGTGCCTAATTAACTTGCTTAACCCAGCCTGGTCACTTCTTGTCGGCTGAAACCTACAGGGACACCCGGGGAGAAGAACAGAAGCCGCCATGCATGCATGTGTCGTCCAGTATTGTCCTCCACCACTTGCACTAGCCGATCCAGGAGCCTTGCAGCCAACTAGCAGCAGGGGAGGTTGGTCGACAACATCGTCCATGCATGAGCTCCGTAAGCAGTCGTAAAAAAAAAGGTGTCGGATGCATGCGAAACAGAAGTCATGGTCGCGGACCAATTATTGCATGTAGTGCGGGTGTGGGGTTATGGTGCCGAAATCTAGAGTGAGAATTCTCATGTCATGTCACCGCATGCTACAAAATCGACGCGTTATGCTAGCCCTGCGAATTGATTACTCAAAGAACTCTATATACTGTTGGTGTCATGATTTTGGACACATAATTTTATTAATAATGCTCTACGTATTTAACTGAGTTGAGTTGATCTATCTTACACGTTCGGTACCACCATGTTTCTTGTGACTATCTTGATCAATTTGATGGGTTTTGTTATTGAAACAACACAAACTAGAAGTGGTATTCCTGAATGGTATTAGGTGACTGACTGAAAACTATTTGTTTTGTTGTGTGCATACTAGTGGACACATACACTGCACTTTGTTTAGCTTAGTCACAACTGGACATTGCTTACTTGTGTGGAATAAGAAGAAGAATCTGCATAGTTTCTTCCTTGCCTTAGTTTGTTTTGGCATGCAAATTAACTCATCTGTGTTGGCTTTAAGTTCTTTTCTTTGTTTCTCTGAGACGAAGAGATGCTAGCTATGAAAGGAATGAGAAGCTATTTGAGCTACAACTATGGTGGCGCGGGAAGAGAAACCAACATCAACTAGGATGGCTGTCCACGACCTACAAGGGACATGTGACCTAGATGGAGCTGCCCATGTCCGTGACAATGGACGTTTCTTGGTGTGTGTGTTTGTGTGTGTGTGTGTGTGTGTGTGCTTGCGTGCGTGTTCGGGTGTTACAAAATGTCCATGTAGAAGTGCACTTGTGCATTTGTTTCCTTCTTTCTTTGTGGCAGTGACATCATCCATCATGGAAAGCACACTAGTTTTTTGTATTTATCTACTCTCAGCATTGTGATATATAATATCATTGTTACAAGAGAATGCTTGTTAAATTTTCGACCACCTGGATCAATGTCCAGAGAAACATTGATGTGTTTATGGATGGACCAAGCTTGATTTGATTGACTGATTGAGGTTGTGACCAAATGGAATCATGTCATTCTCTCTCCTTGTGTTCCTTCCTCAAACTGATGCATCGGTCGCACGTGTGCTTTGATGTTGTAGTTTGCGTGTGCTGTATGCAAAGTAGAAACATATTCATTAGCTTACAAAACCCTGGTACTGATGATGATACAGCAGGAGGCAAAGCATAGAACTTGATTGGAAAGGTGGTAATAAAAAGGAAACGGGAACTGGCATTAAGTTTTTTTTTTGAGGAATCAAGGTATGTTGTGCCATTTTTGTGGTTTGTGTTGTTGTCTGTGAAATTGAACTAGTATTATATTCTCTTCTTTTATGCTAAAAAGAAGTAAATTTATGGTTTGGAGGAGATACAAAATTCTTCGCAATGAATTGTTGCCAGCAGTAACAGCCTAACAAAAGAATAAACAAGTGGCTGGCTGGCTAGCCTATCCATGAGGCAAACAGCAGCCAGCAAGCAGCAAAAAAGCAAAGCAAACATCCATTACCATGTCCAACCAGTCAGCATCAAATCAAAGTTTGCTAGTACGGTTTCGTTCCAGCAAGAAGAGGAGGAGAGTAGGTCCAAAAGTAGATATATACTACTCTAGTAACAAATTGCCTCCAAGATAGATAGAGATAGATACCAGCCCCTCAAAAAAAGGATGGATAGATAGATAGATACGTAGAAGAGAGAGATGCTAAAATTTCTCTCCTGGACGTTAACAATAGTAGTCCTATCCTATCAGGTACTCATCCCCCTCTATTCCTCCTCCAGGCTGTTATCAATAATAGTCCTACACGGTTCAATAAAAAATAGACTATCACACAATAAGAGATCCTTAGTATCCCTCCTCCTTTAATATATAATCGTCCTCCCTATGGAAAGAGACGAGAGATTAATTCTCCCTACAAACGAGGCGTCGTCTGCTCCTCTACTTACTGCCTTCCTCTCGATGGTTCCACACATGCCATCGATCCATCGCCCGCTCGTTGTGCCTCACGCGGATCGGCCTCGCATCCAACGCCTCCCCGTAATTCTCTCCCGCTCGCCGTGCGCCCTCCTCTCCCTATAAATCTCGATGCAATCCCTCCTTCCCGCGTTCCCACTTCCTCTCCAGCCGCTCCTCAATTCACATCTTGCCATATCTACAACGCATCAATACTTGGAGGTTGTTCCGATGATGAACTTCCCGCAACAACACCACTATTCTGTATCATGCCGTGGTCATCGGTGCTTGTGGGTTGGATCCATCCTCTTGCGGTAATTAAGTGTACTACCTTTCTCTCCATCTCATCTTCTTTCTTTGAAGAAAGCAATCTTGTGATTCTACAACTCAAACTGAATACTTGTCTTGTGATTACTCCTAGATGGTTCTACTTATCATATGGGTCAAGGAGGCAAAGATGGAGCCGTCGGACAACATGAGCTAGCTAGCTAGCGGGATATGGATGCAGGTATGTTCCTGTTGAGGTTACGTGTTTGTCTTAGAAATAAGATTCGGAAAAGCCAAGGAGTTTAGTGTTCTCTCACACTTCTAATAGGAGTTTATGGATATATGTTTTACAAGCTGTTGTTGTTGCTGCTATGCTAACTCTGAGTCTAAACCGGTGCAAGTTAAGTTTCACTTTGAGTCTAAAATCCGGATGCAAGTTCAGTTTCAGTTTGAGCCTAAGATACAGATGCAAGTTCAGTTTCAGTTTGAGTCTAAACCGATGCAAGTTAGGTTTCAGTTAGAGTCTAAGATACACATGCAAGTTAAGTTTTAGTTCGAGTGTAAATTGATTCAATTTAGGTTTCAGTTTGACTCTAAGGTACAGATGCATGTGCAGTTTCAGTTTGAGTCTCTCGTTTGAAACTGAAAGTCTGAACATGTAGATAATTACTAGGCAATAGGGAAGTTGCATACCCATGTGTTCTGGAACCTATACCCCACTGACAATCTAACTTTGTTGGTTTCGTCCACCCTCTCTCTGGTTTGAAACTAAAAGTCTGAACATATAGATAATTACTAGGAAGTAGGGAAGTTGCATACCCATGTGTTCTGAAACCTAAACCCCACTGACAATCTAACCTTGTTGGTTTCGTCCACCCTCTCTCTGCCTTGAACTAACCTTGGAAATATTGGCATGTTACCCCTCAATCAGACTGATGCTTGTGAACCTCGCGATGCAGATGCGAGCAACAAGTCACGGAATGACATGTGATGTATGGATGGAGGTAC
Source organism: Aegilops sharonensis (assembly GCA_904067115.1). Classification (NCBI taxonomy): domain Eukaryota; kingdom Viridiplantae; phylum Streptophyta; class Magnoliopsida; order Poales; family Poaceae; genus Aegilops; species Aegilops sharonensis. Next base: position 802,187,706 of record LR880971.1, on the reverse strand, counting down.
GTTTGTTTATGAAGATTCACATGAGGCAATGCAAAGCAAGGGTTAGCGGGAAAATAATATACTTCCTTGCTTGCATTGGTAAAGAAGCTTTCCTATTGCCACCTGTTTTGATCTTAAAAGTTGTAACAATGGTCGTATTGAATTGTCCAGTAATTTGTAAAATCGAGACAATAGGCATGAAAACCGCATACCTCGTCTCATATTAAGAAAACAATGATGCTTTGGTCCCAAGGGCACATACATGCATCTAACCTTATTTCATGTTTCCAAACTAGCGCTTTTATTATAACAAAATAAAATGTAGAAAATGAAGCCAGCCTAATTCATTCTCAACCGTTTGATTTTAACCAACAAATGGATTAATGTGTGTTTCATTAATGTTTTTTTAGTAGAAGAGCTGTCTTGTCCTTTATTAGCCTAATCAAGCGTGCTGATTTTTTGTCATGTTGTCGCCATGTCGCCGAGCGCTAGAAAATAGTTGCACTATGCCTATGAAATTTCGCCCAACTAGGCAGAATTTTATCCTTTTTTGTAAGGAAACAAAAGCTTTAGATTAGCATAATTACTGGAAATAATTTAACCAATCAAGCGTTTGCTAACCTTGAACTTAGTTGCATGAAGCTATGCATGTTGGAAATCTGTGAAGGGAAGTCACATGACTTTACTGCATGTGTTAGATCGCTTCCGTGTTTTCATAATCCTCCAAGTAGTGGAGTCTAACCCACTAAAGTAGGAGTTTTCTTATTATGAAGAAAAGGTGAACATACGGAAACATGGAGTAACTAGCTATGAATTTTTAGCGCATAAGCTACAGATGTAAATTTAAGGTACCTCGTAAATACCATGTATTAAGTAAACATGATAGGTTATATGAGCGCAGCAAAGTCACGGCCATCAACTGAAAGTCCTAGATCAAAGAAAAGGGGGGCATTTTTCATGTGGAAACGAAGAAAAAGAAAACAGTAGTGCTGTGCTCATGTCCCTGTGTTAATTAAGCCAACCTTGTAATTCTCAAAGAACTAGAGAGAGAAAAAGAGAGACGAAAGTAATCTTGAAGATCAAGTGCGTGCCTAATTGACTTGCTTCACCCAGCTGATTGTTGGTCAATTGTTGTGGGCTGAAACCTACATGGACACCCAACGAGAAGAACAGAAGCCGCCATGCATGCATGTGTCATCCAGTAATGTCCTCCACCACGTGCATGCACTGGTCGGTCGAGGAGCCTTGCAGTCAACAAGCAGCAGGGGAGGTTGGTGGACAACATCGTCCATGCATGTAGTGTCGGTGTGGTGTTACGGTGCCGAGATTTAGAGCGAGAATTCTCACGTCACGTGGCCGCACCCCACGAAATCGACGCGTTATGCTGCCGAAATTTTTGTTGAAATTCCACACGACTTGTCAAAATTTTGTCCTTGTTTGTAAGGAAACAAAAGCTCTAGGGTGTTGGTCGCAAAATTTCAGGGTCTTGTTAAAAGAAACTTCATCATCGAATCATCGAACCAGTATATGTTATGAGATGGAGATTTGGTGTTGACCATGTCATTTCCCTGCCCGTGGGAGTTAGATATCCTTCAACTGTGGGTATTCCAGCCAAGGTCGGAACATATCTTCGTGCACCCAACAACTGAACATTTTGTTTCCGTCTTTACACATGCAAGAATAGGTCCGAAGTCCATTGTATCTGCAAGATCAGTCACAACGTCCACAAGCAATCAACATATGGTACACGTTAAATTGCTTGGTCGATCTAGAAGAACAAATCATGCATTGTTAAAATGAAATAAAAGAGATGCATATCAATTAAAAAATATTAATGAATAAAGAGGGGGAAATGTTTACGTGTGCTCCTCGCAGCAGCATGGCAGGACAAGGAAGTGATGGACATGAGAATAATAGCTATCCAACACAGCACCCTGGTGTTATTCATAAGCCCCATCGTTTGTAGCTGGCTATTGTTCTGCTCCTGCTTTCTTGCAGCTTCGTCCCTTTTGCTAGTGTTTATATAGTGAGATGAGTCTGTAACAAATTAAAAGGATAGTTGTTAATGCATACAAAAGTATATCATTTGGATATCATTCTAATAATTGGTTCTTATTATTTGGTATGTTGGAAGTTTTTTTTTAGGTGACGGTATATTGGAAGTAATTGATTTATACTAAATTAGGGCTTATATCATAGCTAAATTTAGTTATATGGTATCTGTAGCAGGTTATTAACGATTCATAAGTAAAACATAACTGCGTTATTTTGGGCCAAGCTAATGTGACTATGCTTTTCTTTAGGGACCCATATGAGTATGTGAGGCTGGTCCGGCGTGCGCACCTCAGGGCAGCCTTCAACTTGCCGGCGCAGTAGGGATATTTTGTTATTTTCTCCCTTTTTATGAGCCTTGCATTTTTCTATTTTTACATTTATATTTTAAAATATTCTAAATACATATATACTTTGAAAATTAATATATTAATATTTCAAAAAAGGGTAGCGCTATGCGTCCGTCGAGTGATAATACGATTAGATCATCCGCCTCGGCAGCTGTCGGATGCCACCCAAAACAGTCGTCTGATCTACCGTCCCAGCCAACTGAGGACCTTTCCAACAGCTAGTTTGTTGCGATCCGGGGCTTTGCAACAAGGGCCTTGTTGCAAAGGTCCACCGAGACAGCACCGCTGCCCGCCATGGCCTGAGCGCCTCGGCCATGGAGTACCGCCGCCCGCCGTAGTTGCCGCGCCTCCTCCGACACATCACCCTAAGCAGCTGCCTCTACTGCAGCACGACGGCGACCAGCTCTCAGACTGGGCATGCACTTCCTGGTGATTTATGCAACCGGAGCTATGTTTCTGAAACATGTGTTGTGTTGCAATGCTTGGTCTTATACACTCTAACACCGGGCGCACCTACGACGCTTTCTACAACTGGGTATATGCTTCTGAAACAAGAGCCCTGTTGCAGAAGAAAAAATCTTCATCGCCGAATCATTTTTTTTTCTAAAACAAAGCCTCTACAACAAAAACTTTCTGAAACTAGAACCTGTCGCCCCTGAAGACATGCGTGCTACTGGATCCAAGTCCAACAGAGGATAAGCCTGTCCCGGTTCCAGCAAAGGATAACAAATCCTTGATAGTAAGTCCTCGGGAAGGCTTGGAAAGCGCCAACCTAAAGGCCGATGAAACGTCTCTCGAGGAGGAGCTCGACGAAACGGCTCTCAAGCAGGAGCTGTGGGAAAAACTCAATGCGGTCTGGATCAGCGAGCGTCAGGAGGCTGAAACCCTTGTTTAACCCAAAGAGAGGAGGTTCACAAGCATCTATGTCTATAGCAACACGCTGCTTCCACATGCCTCATCAATCTTTTTCTCACTTTTGGACAGATGGTACCTCTCCACTTATTGCAGCATTCCTGTTGTTTAGAGTGGTGTCTTCCCATGCACTGCCCTTTTATCCTCTGTATCATGCTGAATAGTGGGAGCTCATCATGTGCTGAATCAGAAAAAAAAAACAACATATGTGCAAATTGTCCGTCTCTTCATGCAATGGATGGTTTGTAAATTCAGGTTTAGGAGTAAACGTTAATCTGTAAATTCAGGTTCTGGACTATTCATATTATCCTCATATATAGGGACATCGAGTGGAGAGAGGACAGGCGAGAGCATAGTCTGCTGGTCCAATACGCCGACAATAGGAGCAGCCCCGCAAATTATTTATACTGAACCTTTATACTTGTTTATAGATTATTCATACTAGAATTTAATACTTGTTTGTAAATTATTTATGTTAAATCACAAACATTGCTAATGAATCATTATAATTTGAAATCTATTCTGAAGTTATATATTTCAATGTATTGTATCTTAAAATATAAATAAACCAAATCCAAATGTGAGAGAAAATGACAAATCATATGCTTCTTTGAATAATTTGTGACACTTGCATAAATATAGTGTATATGTGTTTTGTGTATTCTTAAATATATTAGTTGAGACTCTAACAGTGAAGAGTATATATAATAATTATCATGATAGAGAACTTCAGTTAGACATAGACTTCTATGCAATAGAAAAATCTAGAGTATATGGAAGGGCTTGGGACCCACCCGCCGAGTGCTTGAGTTTGTACCAAGAAGTTTTGAATGAGAACTGGAGTATCGATCCGAGGAGGTACAAGTTTCTCCCAGACCAATGATAAATTTTGTAAAACTAACAGAACTTTATTTGTGCCCCAATAACTCTAGCAATAGTGTCAACCATAATAGCTTTGCTGATTGTACAAGATATTAATTTATAAAGTGGTATTTTTTATTCTTGAAATAAATTACAACCTGTTTTGCGAAAAAGGTATAAGGTCATATATTAAGTATCATAGGTCGTTACAAACACACCCATACAAGATATATAAATATATTCAAAATTTGAGGGTGCCAAAGTCTTCTTCCTTCTGCATCCATCGCGTGGCGCGATGTGACCATAGCTTGATTACTCCTATGGGCCTCTCAGCCTCTGTCTCGTCGGTCAAATTTTTTTGAACCCCCGGAGCATGTAGAAGCAGCATTTGGGAAGTCATCGATGCAAACCAGGAGATGTCGGCGGCCGTGATGTGTAAAGAAAATTGCCAACCTAGAGAAAAATACGCCGATATTGACTTATACAAACTCTGAATACCACGTAGACCAAAAAAGCTAGCTGAATCCAGACGGATCCGACAAAAACCTCAACCGATCGTATCCTAGGAGACCGGCTGAGAGACAACTCCGCATGCCCTCAATCAGCAAAAAAAAAACAACGGAATGGGATATAGTGAGGAGTACATTATTCCTACCACGGGGCAACTTCACCGCTTTGCTGCCCCAAACCAAACACGAAAACACCATAAAGAAAACCATACGTACCTACTAGGGCTAGCTAGCATATGAGGCTTTGGTTGCATCCGTGGAGTCGGTCACACGAAACAGTTTTTTTTTTTTTTTTTGCGGGTGAAACAGATTTTTTTTTTAGGATCACGAAACAGATTCCTATAGGTACGAATATGCATGCATCGCACCATCGAGGCGTCATCCCTCATGCGGAGTGGTGAATCTTTTTCATTGTTTTTGAGATAGCTCTCCACTCATGCGGAGTGGTGAATCTTGATGAGTTACGCCAACATGTGCACCAACATTTCTTAAACGCTTGCTGTCTGGCTGGTCAATGCAAGAAGTTGACTGGCTGGCGTCATGCATTCGTACATACACATAAAAGTACAAATCCATCGAAACTCCGCAGTGCCATACCACTGATATCCGTTGCTGGCCTTGAGGTAGATGTAACACCGCTCCTCCTCTAGTCCCCTTCAACCATCACTTGCTCCAAAACGATGCCTCCAGAAGGGAGAATAGCACCAAAGGCGCCGTCATCGTTCAATCCGAGAGACCCAGATCTAGGGTTTCCCCCGAGCATCCCGAGCATGATGACGTAGACTGCAACGATGATGCCTCAAGAAGGAAACGGCATCAAAGACGCCGCCATCATCTGACATGACCGTAGTAGGCGCGATTTTCATCGGCAGTTGCATCACCAGGCTGTGCGCCGCCGACCTTGTTGGTCCCTTGAACCGGAGCAAACTCCGGAAGTGATGCCCTCAAGAGGGACTACAACGCAAACGCATCGCCATGGGTCGTTCCCAATGAGATCTAGGGAATCCGTCATGATCATAAGAACCCATCAAGATCCTCGCGTAGCGAGGATGCAGCCGCTTGAGATTGGGGATTCCGAGAAGACAATCTTTCCATAGCAGTAGAATATCTTTTGCATTGAGAGGCACCTCGGCGTCGGAGAAGAGGTTCACGGTAGCAAGTTGTTTGTCACCACCATGCGCGGCCGGCAACCTATCCGCCGTCGTGTGCTGCCACGAACCTCTTACAAACGAGCACCTTTGGTAGCGTGAAGTATAGCAATCCGCCGTCTTCTGGGCAGTATACCCTCGTTGTGTAAGATGAGCCATGATACCCCAATGACCTGCATACGGCGGCGTACGTAGCGGACACGGTGGAGCGAGCCTCTGGCCTTAACAAAGAGCACATGGCGGAGATCGTTAGGGCGATCTGTCCACTGCACCAACGTCCTCATTGATATGGACGATGGGTTGCTCCGGGTGATGCTAGGTACGGCGCTGCGGCCTTTGGTCATCCACGTTGGGTTCTGGTTACGAGAGAGGTTGGGTTTAAATATCAACTGCAGTCGTATGCAGTTGGGCAAATATACACAGACGTACTATTATGTGCTTTCGTTGTTCACCTAAAAAAATGTTTTCGGTACATCGGTGGAGCCTCGGACACAGAATCTGTTGTGTTCTAGCTAGGTCATGCAGTCTTGACCGATTGAGCTTCTAATTTCAAGCATTTATGCGTTAATGCATAGTGTTCATGAAAAAAAAAAGACTGTGTAGTGCATGCAATCACCGTAGTAGATAAGATCATAAGATAAGATAGGATAACATTACTAACATTACATCAGTAGGGTACACAGTCGATCACCACACATGAAGACGGGCTAATTATTAATGCACACACATAACGTGCCTTGACATGATCAGAGGCGCTCTTCTGTGGTTTCGTAGTGGAAATTATAGCTATTGACACCAGTAAACAGGCCGTCGTGCAGCGTGTTCACAATGACTTGTCCTGTGGTCAGAACATCCCTCTGCCTGTACGAGAAGGGAACATCAACGAAACCTTGCGTGGCAGCCGCTGTCAGTACCACCCTGCTCATGGAAGGCACGATAGCATCATACTTGGCCTCCAGCGTCTTGGTTTCCTCAGTTGTTTTGCCCCACGCCTGCTCGGTGCTAACTTCAGTGGACATCCCAACTTGCCCATCCGCGATGATCGGGAACCCGGCTCTGAACTTGACGTCCACACCGATCTTGAGGCCAACAGTTGAGGTAAAGCTCCTGGTGTCCGTTACATTGTATCCCATGGTCAGCATCTTGCTGTTGGGCTGGCTGGTGCGGTTGGTTGAGGTCACGTTGGGTATGTAAAGAGGAGTCTCGCCATAGATCCTAGCTTCCGAGAGCCTGAAGCTAACGTTGTCGATCTGTCGCTCAAGGACGGCTTCCTCCAGCCGTATCCTCGCTTCCAGCGTGATGGTACTGACCTCAGCTTTGAGGCAGCTGGTCTTCCGGTCGGCAGTTAGCCTAATGCAGTACTTGTGGTTTCCAAGGTTCTGGAGAGCTAAGTAGTCCGACACTTGGACCACCCTGAACCGCGTCTCCTGGTTTCTGCCGGTGGTGTCGGTTGAATCGGCCCAGATCCAGTTCGGGCTGGCCCTCCAAAACCTGTCGAAATGGTTGGATTTTATCCGGACAATTCCATTGATGTGCTCCGGGAAGATTGTGTTGACCGCAGTTGGATCTGCGATGTCTGATGCAGCGTACTCCAGGTAATTGTATCTCTGGATGACCCGTGCGCTTAGGTACATGTCATTGTCACCTTTGAAAACAACATATTTGGGCAATACCAGTTGCGACAGCTCGAGGACAGAAAATTCATGGAGGGATTTCTCTTGATGAGCATGTCCTACACTTCCCAGAACCAAGTAGGCTTCTTCGGCTGTCTCTATGGCTCTACCAAATTCAGATTCAGTCTGCTGGTGCTGTGGACGGAGGAACCTGCAATATCAACTTATATTATACTCCCTACGTCCCAAAATAAGTGACTCAAAAATGACTCTACTTTCTACTAACTTTAGTACAAAATTGAGTCACTTTTGAGTCACTTATTTTGGGATGGAGGGAGTATAATAATAATCTGGACACCATAAACAGGGTATATATAGCTGTTTTTTTCTATCTAACTACTACCAGGGCCGGGGTTGGTATGGGCTCCCGCCCCGTCCCGCGGGTAGCTCAAATGTGTTCCCCTATTTTCATAAACGCACGAACATCACGTTTACACACAAGCAGCAACCAACACATAAACAAAAGGAGAAAACTTTTCGTTTGGATGGGCTACTTAAGTGAAAGAAAGGCCCATTTCCAGCCCAAAAGAGAGCTAGGTTATCCCTTCCGCAGGCTCGACCATAGCAGGCCATCCCCATTTCGAGCGGTTCCTAACCTAGCCGGCTTTGCCGTCACACGGTGCTCCACCCTGTCCTAGCGCCCTCGCCGGTGGCCGAGAATGAGGGATGTAAATGGCAAATAAACGGCGCCTGCAATTCCCTTTTAGTTAGATTTAGCTAGCTCGATGGTTCATTTTCCCCTGAGAAAAAACTTTATTGAACTATTAGACCAAAAGTGGTCTTAGACGGAATTAAACGGACCTGATTTACATAGCTGTCGAGGACCAGGTGAATGGAAGAACAATAAGAAACAACCCCGAGTTAGCCAATGTTGGAGGCAGCGGCTGCAGCACAACATCGAGCACACGCAAATGGGTAATCGCCATTCACAAGGGCAGCAAGCGCAATCAATTTCTAGTCAATCATTTTGGGGCACTAAAATTATGAAGCATTATTCAAGCGTGATTGCTGCTTATTTTGATGGTCAATTGCCTGATGGTGTTGTAAACTTGAAATGTAGGGTATCTTTTAAAAAATGAAAACAATTGCTGCTTATTTTGGAACAGCCCCAATCAGTATTGAACCAATTGTAGTGTCTAATGAAGTCTGTGATGCAAACATTATACTATCTCATGTACATGAACCTGAAATATGTAATGAAGGATTTGATGCAAACATTTTTACATGCTCCTCGTCCTGAAGATGTATTGTCTAATGACGGTTCTAATGCTAGATTTTGCGAGCTCCTCAAGTATTTAGTCGAGCTGATATTGAACCTGACACGGGACTTCTGAAACAAATCTAAGATTATGGTATCCCAGAAATTAGAGATGCAGTGAGGATGGACTATCTAAAGAATGGTCCAACCCAGCCACTGGGGCATGATTTTCCTCACAACCCTACAACAGATGATAGATTATTCAGAGAGCGATGGTTTGAGGAGTTTGATTGGCTAGAGTATAGTATAGGAAAGAACCGTGCATATTGTTTTCACTGCTTTCTTTTCAAGCCGCTAGCAAGCCAGGTAAGGTTTGTGGGCATTGTCTTGAAGTAGGATGGGTTTAAAAAATTGAATAAACTAGTAGAATATTGCAAGCCTCATGTAGGTTCAACAAAGAGTGCTCCCAACAATGCTAGAAGACATTGTGATGATTTCAAGAGTCCAAATACAAAGTGTGGCATATGCAATTGCCTCTCAAACTGAAAGGGCACATCTTCAATATCAAGAACGTTTGTTTGCTGCTATGCGTGTTGTGAGGTTTCTTCTTAGGCAAGGACTTGCTTTCAGGACTTCCAAAAACGAGGCTAATTTTCTTGAGATGTTGGATTGGCATGCTAAAAGACGCTAAGCTACAACTGATTTACTCAATGATAATGCTCATGGGAATCATGAAGTAACTTGTCATGATATCAAGAAGAAAATGGTACAAACTTGCGCAGAAAAGACCACGGAAATCATCATGGGTGAGCTTGAGGATAGTCATTTCTCTCTACTTCTTTTAATGAGTACGTGATGCATCTATTAGAGAATAACTGGTTGTGATTTTAATGTTTCTGAACATAAAAGGAGATATTTCGGAAAGGTTACTTGGTGTCAAGCACGTTGTCGACACCACATCTTCTTCTCTCAAAACATCCTTCAATGGACTGTTTTCTACCTCATGCGTCCTATGTTCATTGTTAATACTCTGATATTTTGGGCCAGCGAATGAATGATTAAAAATGCTAGAGTCCATGTTAGTAGTCCTCGCCACCATGTTGTATTTTGTGTGTTTTGGTGCTCACATTATCTAGTTGTTGAGAATTTGAAACTACTTTGGATCATTAGCTTGTTTTTAGAGTTCATGTAGCTTGATATTTCTCAAGTTATGTTGATTTTCAGAGTCCATGTTCCTTTGTATTTCTTAAGTTAATTTTTCGACCTTGGTAACTTGAATTCTTTGATCCACCACTGACAACTACTAACTGATATTCATCATGGATGTTGTTCTATAATATTCGCTCACTATGCTTTTGAGTTGAACCATTTGGGATGAAAGAAATGTTACAGTCCTCCGCCACAGTCTGCACCGCGGAAAATCTTCCTCGAGGCCATGCATCATGAAAAAGGCAACGCTCTGGGTCACCGCGGGTGCAAAACAATTGGGTCTAATCATGTCGAGAGAGTAGTTGCCCTTTTAGTTCTTGTTTGATGCCTCTTGTAAACAAATACTTTGGTGCTAGAAGTTGTGGCATACATCAAAGTGGTGAAAAAACTTGGCTTTGACATGCAAATACAGTGCTTATCTCATTTTTGCATACGGAACCGGCGCTGACTAGGCACGTGGGGCCCGCCGTCAACCACTGGACCAGGAGAAAGGTGTGTGTGACTTGTTTTTTTCTAGAAACACCCTCGAAATATATATAGTTTTCCACAAAAAGACCCTCTTGGCGTGGGAGAGGTGCCATTTTCTTCACCTCTATGAACAGTGGGTTCCACCTGTCAGGTGATAGTGAAAATTAAATAAAATTTACGGATTCTAGGTCTCGAACACACAACAAACACGTTAGTAGCCGCGAGTGTGTGATATTTTTTATTGGTTAATGTTTTTCCATATTAAATACATATATTTTCTATAATACAGGGATGCATATTTTTTTATTAAATAATCATTGTTTGTACGTCTAATATTTATAACAAACAATTATTGGAAGTAATTTTTATTGCTTACGAAAAATAAATGAAAAACAAACCCGTGAAAATTGGGCCGCAGTATCGGCAACCCATTTAAGTTCCACATGCATACAGTTTAAGTACATATAACGTTCTTATCCAAGATTAAAAAGGTAGCCTAATGGTTGCATTTGCTAGCAGGCTTGCATGCTTGGTGCTGATTCATTGGTTCGATTCTGTGCGGGCAAACCTTTTATTTTAATTTTCACTCCCTCCCGACAGGTGGGACCCACTGGTCTTAGATTTTTAAAAAAATCCCATGTCGACAGGTTTTTTTTCTAAATATTTCGAGGGTGTTTCTGGGAAAAATAAGTCACACACCCACTTCTACCGGTCCAGTGGCTGACAGCGGGTCCCACGTACCTAGTCAACGTTGATTCCATATACAAGCGAGGTAAGCACTGTATTTGCACGTCGAAGCCAAGATTAAGCACCACTTTGATGTATGCCGCAACTTGTAGAACTAAAGTGATCGGTTACGCCAAGTTCTAGCACCATCACTATAATTTTATTTCTTAATTAATGGATGAGGTAAAGTAGATTTCAATAACAAAATAACATGAAGAATAGGACAAAGCAGATTTTGTTTTCCAAGAAAAGGAGCATAGCTCCCAATTTCATTGCTGAAATTAATCTAACGTACTGCCCGCAAAAAAAGAATTTAATATAACGTAGGAGCTAGGATTGGTAAGTTAATAATGTTCAGAGTTGGTAGATAGCCTTTTTTTTGCGGAGTAGAGTAGGTAGATAGCTAGCTAGATAATACCTGACAGATAGATCATTGTCTTGGTCCGTGAGATGGACGGGCTGAAACAGCGTGCACGATGGCCCGGAGATGTCGCCGTCCGGTTCATTGACGATACCGATAGTCCAGTGGCCGCTGCCGTCGCCGCCACGTTTGGCCACCCAGTACGTGTTGTTGTGGCAGCACCTTACGTGAAGGAGACCGTCGTGCTCCTTGGAGGGCTCCAGGTAGAATCTAGTGTATGGGCTTGCAAGGAGATCGACATCTTCGTTGTCGGCGCCGCTCAGCTCCGTGAAGAACTTGCCACCGCCGCCGGCACGCTCCTCGCTCCCTGCATGCACGCTCTGTAGGTACTTGCCGGTATGCTTTGATCGGAAAGCAACGCATTTCGGCGAGCCCGTCAACGGAAACATCTCTCCACCTTTGAGTGTGTGTGTGTATGTACGTTCGTAGCTAGCGAAACAATGGGAACATCTCTTCACCTGTGTGTGTATGTGTATGCATTCCATGTTTGAGGCCGCCACACAAACTTTCAGCTTATCCTTGTCCGTGCAGTTCTATCCATTCCATCCAGGAGACCAACTCCCCCCGGCCCGCAAACCTTATCCGCCAGGTGGCTCCTTTTTTTGTGTTTGCCGAGTGTTTCAGCACGCGGGCCTGTTCATGAATTAGTTGCTTCCGGATTATATAAATCTGGGTAATGTGATATACTGATCCCATGCCACCAGCTCACCCGAATTGGCCACTTGTTTAGGGCTGCTCTCTTGAGTGTTCTTGGTGAGAACATAGTTGATGCTTATGCGTCAATTGATAAAGGAAAAGATATGTGGGACGCACTCGAGGCCAAGTTTGGGGTCTCGGATGCCGGCACTGAGCTGTACATCATGGAGCAATTCTATGATTACAGCATGACTGAAGAGCGCTCTGTTGTTGAGTAAGCTTATGAGATACAGTCATTTGCTAGAGAACTTGAGCACTCCAATTGCATGCTACCGGACAAGTTTGTTGCCGGGGGTATCATCACTAAGCTTCCTCCTTCTTGGAGGAACTTTGCTACCTTACTGAAGCATAAGAGGCAGGAGTTTTCCGTTCCAGACCTCATTGTTACTCTTGATGTGGAAGAAAAGATGAGAGCAAAGGACACACATGATCGAGGTATTGAGGGAGGATCTAGTGCCAATTTAGTACAGAAGAGAACTTCTGGTCCCACAAGTTCAAGAACAAGGGCAAGTTTGATGGTAAAGTTTGATGGGAAGAACAAAGCTGTACAACACACGAACTTCAAGAAGAAGAATGACAAGAAGAAAGGTGTTTGTCATGTGTGTGAAGATCCTGATCATTGGGCTCCTAGTTGCCCTAATCGCTATGACAAGCGTTATCTTAGAAAAGGCGGCAAGACCGCTAATGTTGTCATTGGAGACACTGACATGAAGGATGATGGGTATGGTATATTTCCCACTATTTTTTCAGTATGTCATTCTCCTGATTGGTTAATTGACACAGGTGCTAATGTGCATGTATGCGGTCATATTTTCATGTTTTCGTCTTATCAGACCGCAAGGACTTCAACCATACTGATGGGCAACGGTACAAGTGCTTCTGTTTGTGGTGTTGGCACGGTCAATCTGAAGTTTACTTCGGAGAAGATCATGCGGCTGAAGAACATGCATTATGTCCCTTCCGTCAATAAGAATCTTGTTAGCGGATCTCTGTTATGTAGAGATGGCTACAAGCTTGTCTTTGAGTCGAATAAATTTGTAATATCCAAGTATGGAACGTTTGTGGGTAAAGGCTATGAGCTAGGAGGCCTTTTTCGTTTATTCTTGTTAGATGTTTGCAATAAAGTTGTTAATCATGTTTGCAACAATAGTGAATCAAATGTGTGGCATTCACGTCGATGTCATGTTAACTTTGGTTGCATGCCGTGACTAGCCAAATTAAACTTAATCCCTAGTTTCATCACCGTCAAGGGATCTAAATGTTCAGTTTGTGTGCAAGCTAAGCAACCTCGTAAGTCTCACACGACTGCGAAAACGAGAAATCTTGCACCACTAGAGCTCATACATTCCGATCTATGTGAAATGAATGGTGTTTTAATAAAAGGTGGAAAGAAATATTTCATGACGTTAATTGATGACTCCACTAGATACTGTCATGTGTATCTTCTGAAATCTAAGGATGAGGTTTTGAACTTTTTCAAGATCTATAAAGCTGAGGTGGAAAACCAACTTGATCGTAAGATTAAGAGGCTTAGGTCCTACCGTGGTGGGGAGTATTTTTCCAATGAATTTGATGTTTTTTGTGTGGAATATGGTATAATCCATGAGAGGACGCGACTAATCAGTGGGTAATTTACCGATTCTTTCACTGGGAGAAGCACACGACAATAGAATATACACTTGAAGTTTAAGTGACATGCTATATGTGTTGATTTGTTAATTGATGTCTTTGTTAGATGAAACCCAAATTGATGTATATTGATATCAATTTTGTTCCATGCTACAGAAAAATAAGATGAAGACATATTTTTACTAGTGACCTGCAACAACAAGAATGTCTACACATATGGGAGGAATGGATGAGGCAAACTATTGTTTTGGTATTCTTTTGTGTCCTTTATTATTATTTGTACCGTTTTTCATGTTTAATCTATTTGGTTCCACTGTTCAGCATTGAGTTTCAGTTCTACATATATTGTGCAACCGAGAAAATTTATGTATACTTCAGCATAAATCGTTCCTTGGCTAACGAGGTATTATTTGGCCAGTGTAAATATTTTTTGGATACTTCTTTAGTGATACGAATTGAGAAAAATTTAGGACCCCTTTTGTATTTCGTCCTGGGCCTCCAAATTCCTGGAGACGGCCGTGGTCATTGATTTGTCAGCAAGCACCAAAATCATAAAGAAAAGCTCACACTTGGTATGGTATGATGGCATAATCCCTAGCACCAACGCGAGCCTGCCATGCAGCTCAACAATGCTTTTATGCCATACGAAAGATGGTTGGCAGCCAATCCGGATATGCAGCTCGGCGTCAATGGTGGCCACCGATCTGCCGTGTTTGTTCAAGCCTATGTTGAATTTGATCAGGTTGTAGGAGCCGGTGAGGCCATAAAGTTTTTCATTGTAGAATATAGTGTCCGCAATCATCGGCCCATTAAATATTTTTGCTGTCCATCTGTCGGCTAGACAACCAATGTAGCATAGGGCGATGCTTCTAGGGGGGTGATGATGGCGAGGATGCAGTCACTAGACACGGGAATTCCGAGAAGACATTCTTCACGCCCGTGTAGACCGTCCTCATGTTCTTTGCGTGAAGCGACACCTCAACACCGGAGGAGGTTCACAACCATAAGTTGCATGTCATCCCTAAGCGCGGCGACCCGGCCGCCGTCATGTTCTCCAACCTCCAACTAGCTGCTTGCCGATGAGCGCCTCGTTCTTTAGCCGGATGTGCAGGACCCCGCCATCCTCGGGGCAGTATACATGCATTGTCTTGCCACCGTCACCGTGTAAGGTGGAGAAGAAGAACCATGTCAGGGTGGGTGGCACGGCGTGCTTCGATGCGATCGCGGCGGCTCACCATGACCTAGATACCGCAGAGAAGCATAGTCGTAGCTCTCTTCCATACATATCCAGACTAATTGTACGTTGATGATCGATCAATTTAAAAGGTCCCTACAGGCTACAGTCATGGCTCATGGCTATATGTCAACACAAACGGCAGTCAACCTCACGGGTGTGCCAAAATAAAAATATCATTTTCCTTTTCCTTTTGGGTTGAGCAAACTGTGTATGTAGAGAGAAAGCTCTGAATGTTAACAAGCTACAAGGTGCAAACAAACAAAAAACTAAATACTCCCAATTAAGCAGACGAGAAGGTTTGTCACGGAACTGGTGCTTGGAGTTTCAGGCTTTAGGTTATCAGTTTCTTATCATGAATGGAGAAATCCAACAGAAGACAAATAACCAAGGCCCATTGCTAGCTTTCCTATAGTCCATACGTCTCTGTACCACCGCTCAGGTTCGCATCGCATGGGTGGAGGAGGCACCATGCTGTCCTCCCACAGCGCCACCGCAACGAACTTGCCGGCGCGCTCACCATGCCGCCACTTGAGTGAGTACACTGTGTGCATAGTTTGCTCCCTCAGATCATACAGCCCCACCTCTCTCCCCGTGTCCAGCAAGATCTGCCCATCCCCCACGGCATCGATCTCTATCGGAACAATCAGCCCTGCCGCTGTCTTCAGGGAAAACTCCGGCCAACGCCAGAGCTCTATCACATGCTCCCTTGTCCATCCTTCCTCCCATCCCTCGTCATTGAATTTGTTGTCGACCAGCTCCGGCTTGTTGTTCTTGCTCCATATGGTCATGCTCTCTGTGTGGGCACATGGATGCGCCACGCAGAGCCGCCCGGCAAGCTCCACCACAAGCATCCTGCAGTTGTCATCGACGTGTGGCACCGACAACACCTCGAAAGACTTAGTGTGGATGTCAAGGGCCATGATCATGCCATGCCAACTGTCGGTGCTCTGGTTGTCCTGATCCGACGGCTCGCCCATCCAGTACATCTTGCCATTGACGTAGATCGGCGGCAATTCAAGCCGCACACGGATCGACAATGGTGAGGGCACTATTCTCCTCACGTCTTCCTTGAGCCGCCACAGGTGGCATTCCATTGCCGTGTTGGATCCATGGCTAGCATTGACCATAGTGACCAGGACATGCTCCTCCGTCACCTCGTCATACCCCATGCCGGTCCTACTGTCGGAAGGGAAGTCCAAGATTATCTCTTCGTCAATCACTGGGTTAAGCACGCGAACATGTTTGGGGTTTTTCGATGATGTGACGAGGAGTAGGCCATGGCAGGGCTTGCAGCTCACTACCCTCCGCTCTAGCAGCTTCGGTGACGCGTGCAACAAAGACTCGGTCCTCCTGTCCTCTGTGCTAGCGTCTGGGAAGAAGACGCGTAGGGGAGAGCTCCTTCTCATCCTGGCGTAGTGGTTGTGCAGCTTGACAAAGCGGCCAGACTCGATCATGGCGTGCCATGTCCGACATACTAGCTTGAGCTGCCCGAGGATGGCCGCTGGCAAACGTTGCAGGGCTACACACAGGGCGCGTGTTGACGCCGATGAGAAGAGGATGTCCTCGTGTGGCCACCCCGTGGACACCAGGCTCTCCTCGTACACCAATGCCCTCGTTGTTGCATCGCCATTATCGCTGGGCCGGGCGACCAGGCACCCGTCGGCGAGGAGCTCCTCAATGGCGCCGGTGGCAGGGGTGTATGTGCAGAGCTGGTGGACGGGCTTGGAGTCCTTCGTGGATTCGACACCTGGCCTGAACATTATGCGGCGGCCACCGTCGATGAATGCGAGTGGCCTGACCCGGCAAGCCATGAACCGCCTCACCTCCGGCGTCGCCGACGCCAGGTCAATGCGGCAGCGCAGGTCCCACGCCTCGTTGTCACGTAGCAGCCAGATGTCGTAGCACTTCTGGTCCACGTCGGAGATGGAGGAGAAGAGGCATGCACGCCCCTCAAGCTCCGTGAGGCTGTAATCTCTGTAGCGGGGCGCATAGATCACCTCGAATTTCTCATCGGAGAGGGAGAAGGAGATGACATGCTTCTCCTTGAACATTCCCCCTACCTCAGACATCCAATAAAGGTGACCCTGAGCGGACACGCTCGCCTCGTACGAACTTATGTACCCAGCCTCCTCCGGTAGCTCGGCATCGCCCGCCGCTGGTCGCCAACAGAACGCATCGTCGACCACGTAGACGTCGCAATCTGCATTGAGATACTCGTTATAACGGCAGACGCGAACCACCTTGAACCTGCCGCTCACCTCGTCTTAGCCAATCCCGAGGTTGTCGTAGCACTTGGGATCCCTGGCCGCATACCCGCCGGGCTGCAGCGGCAACGGCCGGCCCTCCGGGAGCACCGTCATATGGCCAGTGGACGGGTTGCAGACGTAGTAAACGGCGCCGTCACCCGCCCTGGCTGGTGGATACTCCTTTTCCATGACCACAAGGCCCCGAGCCCCCGACAGGGACGGGTGCCGGCGTTGCGCATGGGGCGGCGCGGGAAGGCCACTAGCGTTGCGCCGTGCGGCTGGTCGGGCGACCAGGCGTGCACTTCGGTGACGCCCACAGATGGTACCGGGAGGACGAAGAATCTGGGGTGGTGGTTGGCGGTGCGGAAGTGGCGGCCGGTGAAGTCGTCCGAGGGAGCGAGCGTGGCGGCCCAAGCGCGCGAGAGGCAGCGGCATCGGCTGATGGTCCTCGCCGGCAAGCGCATGAAGATGTCCAGCAGGATGTCGTCAGGGATTGCTGCACCTCCTGCACATGGCATTGGAATCACGGCCGCTTGCTCGCACGGATAAGCCATGTCCGCCGGAGGAAAAAGGGTTACGAAGAGGAGCAAGAGGAGGAGGAACAACGCGTCCGTCCCCCTTTGGTTACCTATAGATAGATCCCATAACCTGAAGAGTGGGCGCTGGCTCGTTTGTCTTACAGAGCAAACGCGCTCGCGCGCCGTCCGATTCTCATCTCGCGGCCGCGCGCTTCCCCGGTGAAAACCGCTGCGTCGTCCGATTAAATCGGACCGGTCAGGAGGAAACCCACGAGGCCCTGATCGACCACCCACTCCCCGTCCCCTCACTCTCTGTCCCCTTCTTCCTCCTTTGGTCCTGCCTCAATCCCTGCCGACGCATCGCCGGGGACCCGAGCCACCGCACCCTACTAGCCCCTCCAGCCTACCTCCGCCGACCTGTCCCGACCCCCTCCATTATCAACCGCTACCTGTGCTCCTCCCCTGGCGCTACCCCAGCAATCCCGCCGCGCTCTGGACGAACGACAGCATCACCCTGCGCCGGATTTGGGCCACCCCGTGCCGGATCCGCACCCCCAGCATCAGACCCCGCGGGTTCTCTTCTCGTACATGGTGACCTCCCGCCCCCCAGGCCATGGATCGCCTACACGCCCAGCAGGGTCGGTTTGTTGGGGTGGTAGGAGCCCGTGGATGGAGGGGAACCATGGCCGCCGACATCGCCAGAACAGCTCCGCTTCTCGTACACCAATGGAACCGGGTAAGTTTTCCCCTGCATACTGCTAGCAACATCGTATCTTCATGGTTATGGCTCGTGCAAAAGACATGCGTACCATGGGCACCTACATAATCTGAAACAAGCAATTCAAGTGTTGGATTTGGCGCAGTAGTTGCAAGATTCATTCAATTTCAGCGCTGAATTCTCCCTAACATGGATTTAGCTTTTGGTCAGGTTCATTGGGAGAGGGGGTCCAAGGGGACTGGGGTGTTGTATAGAGCAATCTGATTAATGACTGAACTTAGTAAATTTTCCAAAAAAAAAAATGGTGCGCATGATTCCAAGTTCTGCTGCACAAGCTCACAATATTAGCATATCTTCCTGCAGGAACTAGCAAGTAATGTATAAATGTGAAGCAAATAAATCGGTAACACTAGGCAACTAGGGGGATAAACACTAGAACCAAAGTGTTCCCCTTTTTTCGTGTTGTATATTTGCAGCAAACAATAAACAAGTTTTCTCTTTCTTTTTCATCTGTGTTCAATAGGTGAAATCAGAGGAAACATGGACAGAGGTAAAGCAGTAATTGAAAACAGCACAGGGAGGGTGCAGGCTCACACTTCTATGGCAATATGTTCCCAAAAAATTTAGCAAGCAATACTATAGCTAGTTACACCTTTTGTGTTTTTCTGTGTATCTCCAAAAAACAGTAGAGCATATTTGTTATCTGTGCGGGGGTCTGGTATATCGATGATTTTTTTGGTGCACCTAGCCCTGTGAACAGCTCTATATGTGAACCTTTTTAATTATCTCCATGCATATGAATTGCTTTTTCTGTGTAATGCGACTTGCCCTCGAGCCTGTGTATGGGGATGCAGTACCAGTTTCACCATGTGTCCCTCTCTGTGCTTTTACAGTTTTTTGCAGGATAATTCTCGAAAAAAGGGAGCCCAGCAATCTGCACATTTACAATTAAGAAACTTCATCATGTGCTCCCAGGTAACCTACTAGACTTGCCTGGAATTAGTATGAATTTTGCCTAAATTTCATGCTAAATTGCGCACTAGCTGGTTGTCAAGTTGTCTAAAAGTATTAAAGTAAGCATATTGATTGAAGTTACAACACAATCTGCATCATCATACCTTTGTAGGCAATTTGTAGAAATAGTCGTGCAACTTAGAATCGTAAGTACATGTAACCATCTTTTTTGCTGTGATTTCGGAGTGTTGTTTTCGTGTGAAAGTATTAGTACTAGCATATAAGTTGCGTCGGTACCTAAAAGGGTCACCATTTTTTTGATTGACTCTATGTACCCTATTTTCTAGTAATATATTGGATCAGATGGTGATATGATCTGTTGAGATATAGGAGTGCTGATTATTGGTGAAAAAGGTGCTTTGGAACCCTATAGCTATAATGTTTAATGTGTTCACGTCATCCCTTCTAATTTACCCAAATTTAACTGCAAATTGCTTACACCATCAATTAATCGAATTTTTTTACTGGAGGTACGTATCATACAAGAGGACATTTTCATAGCAACAAAATGTTTTGGTATTCACGAAACTTGCTATATCACCAGGTTAACTAACCTACATAGCAATAGTTTTTGGTAGAAGTTGCCTACATGTAGTTAATTTCTTGCCTGTACCAACAGTAAGTGCAGCTTCACTTTTCGATAGCTTTGGGTACACACACGCGAGCGCCATCCGATTTAAATCGCTCGTCGTGCACGTGGTCAAGTGGCCTCCATTGTTTTTAAGGCGGTAAGGCGATCTAAGGCGAGCACACCCCGCTCTAGCGTCTAGGTGACGCCTAAGCGCCTAAGGCGGACGGCTAAGGCGGGCATATTTGTAAAGCGCTGCCAGGGCGCCTTATCGCCTAAGCGTCCAAGGTAGGACGCCTTAAAAACAATGGTGGCCTCTGGTCAGAACCGAATGTTTCGTCCGTGCACATCGCGAATTTATTAGAAACGGCCGAAGTGGAGACAGTGGTAGGGGGCCACCACTAACACAAGCGGCGCTCTCCATTTCCTCTATTGCCGCATACAATTCGAATTTCCAGGAGAGAGGAGTAGGGGCGGTGCTGCCTGAAGTTGGTTTGTTCGCCCAAATCGACCGCTGCCCAAATTCGCTATTATGATGGATTTGCCCGAGCAGCTACGCATGGAGGAGGAGGGAGGCTTGGTGCTATAGCCACGATCGGCGCGTAAATTCTCATTTCCGAGGGGAGGGGACTCGGGATGGCGGGGGGGGGGGGGGGGGGGGGGGGCGGCACCGCCGGTGGGCGGCTAGTTGTTAGGGGGGGGGGGGGGGGGGGGGGGGGCGGCACCGCCGGTGGGCGGCTAGTTGTTAGGGGGGGGGGGGGGGGGGGGGGGGGCGGCACCGCCGGTGGGCGGCTAGTTGTTAGGGGGGGGGGGGGGGGGGGGGGGGGCGGCACCGCCGGTGGGCGGCTAGTTGTTAGGGGGGGGGGGGGGGGGGGGGGGGGCCGCCCCCCCGCCCAATTTTGTGCCACCTTCGACATTGCACATTACGGCCATCAAGGAGGTAGATTTTTCTCCGTAGTTGTACCATTGGGGGTGCGGCGCTCTGAGTGTTTAATTCACCACACACACACTGGGAGGGGGGACACCGAGGTAGTTTTTGTAGGCGGGGTGCTAGGAGGCGGACGTTGGATGTGGGGAAAGGTGGTAGGCCGGGTAGGGGATAGGAAGCAGATCTGCAGATGCCATTTTCGTGTAGGGGCGAGGTTGATATGCAGGGCAAGAGGGGATGTTTTTGATGGCAATAGCAGTTTCCTCGGTGTTGTTTGCCCCAGCATTTTTTTTGAACATCAGGTAATTTTTGGTAGGGCTCGAGATGGAAGTTGCCCCGCGCAAAGGGGCACGAGTTGCTGCATACACGGTTTTTTTTGTAATTTGAGGAACTACTAGGCAGAGGATACGACTGGAGCGCCTCTGAAAAATGCCAAAACTTGCCCAACATCTGAGACTGAAGTTGGCATAGATGCATGGTGTGAGTTGCCCAAGGATGTTTTTAACTTGCCTAACCATCGCCTTGTAGTTGCCTCAAAATTATGCAAACTTGTCATCTCTTTTCATTATATACTTATTAGATGATAGATTGTTGTTATATCGATATGCGTTACAGATGCTATTCATTATATACTCAGATGGTAGACTTGCCCAACATCTGAGAAGTTCGTACATGCCTAAAAACCTCAGTACTTGCCTAAAGTTTTTTCCAGTGATGACGGTAAAACTAGCATGCACTAAAAAAAATATACTCCCTCCGTCCCACAATATAAGAGGTTTTTGCATCAAAAACCACTTATACTATGGGGCAGAGGGAGTAGAAAGGAAAGCAGTGATGTACAAACATATGGATATAGTAGCATAGGAAGAAAAAAGAACAACCATTAATGGTTGCTAGATGTGAGAGAGGGTCTAGTTCCTGTTTTCTGAAATGAGTTATTTGCCAGATCTCCGTCCTACCATGGAGTATGGCCTTTTCTGTGTTTTGTCCATTTTTCAACTTTGGCTAACCATTGCTTTATAGTTGCCTCAAAATGATGCAGAACTTGCCATTTTTTTCATTTATATACTCAATAATATATTGTTTGCTACAAGGGGGCCTCCATCTTTACTGAACATGATAGGCAACTGCACACATCTAGACGAGGCAATTTTGATACACAGATATCAAGCAACTTAATACAATTGAAATCAAATACTAGTTTTTCCCACTGTTCTGATAGTTCAGAAAACATACACATCAAGGTTAGGCAACTCCACATAGCTATACTAGGCAATTGGTACTCACAAATCAAGCAACTTAAAGAAACTGAAGTCAATCAAATATTTAAAACATAGAGAAAAGTCGGGTAAGTGACATCTTAGGCACACATTTTAGGGGGATAGGAAGGGGGATTGGGCGGCAGACAATTTGTGTATGTGGAAACACAAAACTCATAATTTTTTTTCTAAACAACAGGCAAGTCACGCATAAAACTCTAGCAAGTCCCCCATAGTTTTCTAGCAAGTCACATACAAGACCACGGTAGCTTTCTTTGTTACGCAAACCATGGCAAACCCCTTTGTATTTTCCTTTTTTTGTAGGACCCACCTAAAAAATCTCAAAGCTATCCAAGGAATGCCTAAGTAAGAAACCTCCACCAGCTACTCACATGTAATCTTCATACCCTTCCCGTGGAAATTAGTTGCTTATTATCTAGAGAGAAATCAATCGTGTGTGATTACTTATTGTACTAAACTTGCTTAAGAAAACCTAGGAACTTGCCTACAGTTTCTTTTCAGTGAGGACCGTAAAACTGAATAAGAGCCTAGTATACTAGTGATTGGCAGGAAATCAGTTGCTCACGACCAGCGTGCACGAGCACGAAGTTTCTTAATGGCAGAACTGGAGTTGCTTAAAACAACCCACCTAGATGTTTGCTGCTTTTCTTTTAAATTTTTACCACATACGTTGTACAAAGCAAACTAAATTCATAAGAGACAAATGAGTTGCTTACCCTTTTTCCACCTCTTTTATTTTGCTTAAAAGTTCCCCTGTAGTTGCCCACATTTTTTCCCACATCTTTTTAGTTCTAGCATGCATGATCACACATGAGTTGCTCGCTCTTAACACGAATTTTGCTTAAAACAAAGCTTAGAAGTTGTTTCTTTTTTGTTCTGTTTTTCAATACACCGTTTTCTAGTCCCAAAGCAACCTAAAAACACAGCAGTCGGTACATGAAAAAAAAACGAAAAACAGACGTTGTGGTTCATGTCCTGCCAAGAGTTGCTTGCTGTCAATACCTGATATGCTTATAAAATCCACTATAGTTGCTCACTTTCTGTTTTTGTTTTCTATTTTGCAACAGGAGCAGCACAACAACCATACTTGTTGCTCATGGATCTGGGAAAAACAAGGAAGAACACTGCGAGGAAGAAGGTGCAATCAGATATGAAAAAACAAGGTGAGAAAATCACACCTCCCATCTCTTCTTACTTTGTCTGTATATTGGTAGATTCTTCTTTCAGTTTTTAAGCTTCAATGGGGCAGCCATTGCAGGGTCCTTCCGATTTTGGGGGTAGGTGAGGAGAGGGAAAGGGGGGCGTTGGGCACAGGGGTACGTCAGGCAAGCTACACTTCCTATTTAATGACGGGCGTTGATCAAGCACGTGATGGGAGAGCTGAAGAAAAGCGTGCGAGCTGAAGGAAAGAATGGGAGCAGGAGAAAAGCGTGGGCCTTCCTACTTTCCAAATCTGGATCAGGGGACCAAAACATGCCTAAATAAGAGAGGCTGTCAGGAAGCGCTAGTGGGCAAACGTTTGCCCACTAGACGCGTCCTAGATAGATATATAGGTTTGGGCTCCGTGTCCAAAGGGATATTGATGTAGTTTGCAGATGGGTTCCATCTGAATCCGTATATGACTCCCGTGTCCGTTTATATAACTATACAATCTAAATTTGGACTAGTTCGAGGTTTTGGCCTGTCTAACCAACAAATCCGTCGTCTTGTGTATGCATGCACGAAACGCCAGCTAGCTCTTATTATATATAGGTTTCCATCCAAACTAACAAAAACAAAAACATAACGTCACAAGCACGTATAGAGGTTCCGTCAGAAGTACAAAACCTTCCAGCCAAGCTACCAAAACCACAAAGAAAAACCTTGATTTGTATTGTTTGCTAATGGCGGCTCGTCCTGGTCACAATTCTAGTCGTGAATTTACACGGGGTTCGCATATGTCGCCCATTTGCACTAAATTTTCGGGTCTGTTGTAGGGATGCATGTCAATTTGGGTTTAAATTTCATAGGGGAGTTGCTCGATCGTTAGGTAGCATGTGCACTCTCTCTCGCCTTTTTGTTCTCTCCATCTTTTGAATGGCTAATATATGTAGACCCAAGTTAACGAGCCGCTTCCATCCTTGACCTCAACTTGCGACGACCTTTGAGCTAGTTGGATGTTTTCAAAGGAAGGTAAAACTCGTTGAACTACACTTTTTTTTGTCATTATTAGTCGTAGATGGTACATGGTCATCTAACAATTAACAGCCTCGTTCATCACGTCATTCAACTGGACCGGGTTGGAATTAAGTTGACGTCTGGACAAGGCGATGGAGGTCACTGGGCGGACATGGCAACGTTGGTCGCATGCACATGGTGACACCATGGATTGCAAGGCACGGAGGAAGCCGTGCAAGCCGGCCGTTGTGTGTCCATGAGTTCCACCTACAACCCAATCTGGATGTAATTTTTACTTTGGTGTTATCTGCACTACCTTACAGTTGATGAATAGATCAAAAGTTTTTTTTAAGAAGAAGTTCTTGCCTTAGATGATATAGTACCTTGCTTTTATGGTCAGGTTGTTTTGTATTCATAAGCCAGCTAAGTTTAATTCTCTTTGTACAACTGGTGTAGTTGTATTGCTTGTGTGCGAGTCGGGTTTGCATTGCATGGCGTGGTCTAGTCTGTCAGTGTCATTTTCGGTGCTCTTTTTTTTACGGACGATATGCGTCGGATCGGTGAGGACCGGCTCAGCAACCATTGGATCGAGAGCATAACAGTCATCTGATCTCGTGTTCCGCTCATCCCTTTGCAACAAGACTTTTGTTCTGCTCAGGTTCGAAGCCCCCTCCAACAACGGCCCTGTTGTGTTTCGATTCGACAGAGCTTGCGTGCATGTCCCTGATGATTTACTCGACAGTCGAACTAATTAATCACATGTCTACATACGTAATTTCCCATCTACTGGTGGGTGGTTAATTTGTGAACAAGTCAAATTAATGATGCCTGAACTCATGTCATACAGTAATGAATAAGTGTGCACTTCGCAACTATTCTAGAATCATTGGTGCGGATATCAGGTTTACCGTAAAACTAAAATATTTATACCGGACGACTGCTTTGACACATGCTAGAGACATAAATTAAGCAGCAGGAGTAAGCCCAGAATGGATAATTCAATATTTTTAATATATCACGGACACAATATCCTGCAAACTGATAGCGAGTATGGCATATATACCTGACATTTATCAATACCTTGTGAATAAGGAAGGAATTAAAAAAAATGATACCCTAGACCACTCTTGGTCAGCTAGAAATCAGGAGGGAGAACCCACATGCCACATGGAACGTGACAACATGAATAAGGTCCTACAAATTTGATGGCGTGCTCACTGATTTCGTTTCCCATAGGAAATACACAATCACTATGGCCGTCGAAACTCGTCAAGTACGTCACATCGTCGGCGTAGATGGCACCTCTTTGCACCCCACCGCACCCAGCCGCGGGCACACACAACGCCTTGGTCCACATTCTCCCAAAAAACAAGGCGCAATCCCCCAAGGTTGTTACCTCCTCCAACTTGAGGGTGAGAGTGTTCTCTTTCGTCGGCTTCTCAACAAGCACATAAATTTTGAAAAAGAAGCGCTTGCGGTAGGTGTTGTCATAAAAACAATGTTTCGCCACCATAGCCAGCTTGCCATGCAGCTCAACAATGTTAGTTGCCCGCCTGAGAGGTTGGCTACCAATTTGCATATGCAGCTCGACAGTTACCACCGGCCGGCCATCTTTGTTTACACCTATTTTAAATTTGATCAGGTCCTCCAAATTGGTGAGGGCATAGAGTTTTCCATTGTAGAATACAATGTCCACAAGCCGTGGCCCATTAAATATTTTGGCCGTCCATCTTTTGGCCGGACAACCAATCCTGCACAGAGCGATACTGTCTCGGGTGGTGATGGTAGCCAGGATGCAGCGGCTTGAGGTGGGGGATTCCGAGAAGACAACCTTTTGATATGAGGAGAATGTGCTCATGTCCTTTGCGTTGAGAGGCACCTCAACACCGGAGAAGAGGTTCACGATCACAAGATGTTTGTCATCGCCAACCGCAGCGACCCAGCCTCCGTCGTGCGCTCCCGCAAACCTCTTGCCGATGAGCGCCTTGGGCAGCGGGAAGTGTAGGAATCCATCGTCCTCGGGGCAGTATACCCTCCTCATGTTGCACTTGTCATCCCGGCCGTTGTGGAAGATGAGCCACGGCAGGGTGGGCAGCCCGGCGTGCCTCGCGGCGGCCCGCCATGGCCTGCATACCGCGGCGAAGCGTACGCGGTGGAGGTGGCCTCCAACCCTAACAAATAGCACGTGGAGAAGATCGGTAGGGAGATCTGTCCACCGCGCCGGCGTCGTCATCGATTGGTACGTACCTGCTCCGTGAGAGGAACGGCGCCGCCGCTGGTAATCCACGTAGGGTTCGGCAGGTTTAGCTATCATACACGGGCGTATTACAGTATATATAGTCTTTCGTTGCATCGGTGGAGTCGGACACACGAAACTGACTTTTTTCATGTACGCACGTACAGTATATAGTTGCGCGGTCGAGGCGTCATCCGTTCTTGTCGTACGTACCTAGGAGTACCTAGCTAGACGTACGCGCGCGTGGAAACCTCATGAGTTGCGTCCCAACATCTTGCTGGCTGATTTAAAAAAAAACATCTTGTTCGCTTTTTTTTAACACAGTACAGACGCAAGCGCTCATGTACACACACATATACTCACTCCTATGAACGCACACATGCACACCCTATCCTATGAGCACTTCCGAAAGACTGAGCCGGCATAAAGTTGTTACAGTAAGAAATCTGACGTCTCAAACCTAAAAACTGATTTCAATTCAAAATAAACTACAGTAAGAAATGTTACAGGCTATAAAGTTGTTGTCCTACAAACTAACTGAAAATTGCCTGAAGGAAAGAAACAGGGAAGAACTATGACTTGAAGATCACGAGAACACTAGCAGTCTGAGCAAAGCAGAGGAAAAACTGTGCATCGCTGAAATCAAGCATATGTGCTTACAAAACGAAACTTGAATTGAAAACTCTCTAAAACAAGTAACTGAAAGAAAAAATGAAACTGAGCTGAAATGCAACTCAGAACAGACAGCTAGCTAGACAAACTAAAAATGACAGGCTATTCATGTAGCTCACTAGCGTCGCCCATCTAAATATGGACTACTTCGAGGTATTGGCGTTTTTTTTTTTTTGACGGGGTATTGGCGTGTCTAATATAACCAGATCAAGAAATCCGCGCGCTCGTATACATATGTCCGTCGTCTTGTGTATGTATGCAGGAAATGCTAGCTACCTCTTTTACCACATGTATAAGTTTATTTATTATTGATTTCTATCCAAAGAAATAAAAAAGTACATGATGTCACAAGCACGTATTTATTTCAGGCTTTCGGCGATGTTCGTTCAGTGGGAGGAGACGTTCCCGACGACTATGATGCGCCTGTGATGACTTCGTAAAATCTCAAGATGCTAGGATGGCTCAGTCTCTCGGAGGTGCTTATAGGGGTAGAATATGCGTGTGTGCGTTCATAGGGGTGAGTGCATGCTCATGTACGTGAGCAACTTCGATTGTACTGTGTTAGAAAAAAGATAGTATGTGCATTTCTCTCTTGCTTTTTTGTTCTATCGATCTCTTCAATGGCTAATATATGTAGACCTAAGTTAACGAGACGCTTCTACCCTTGACTTCAACTTGCAACGACCATGAGGCGGTTGGATGTTTCCGAATAAACATAAAACTCATTGAACAACACTGGTTTCTTCTGTTATTATAAAGAAATAATGCGATGAATAGTAATGATTGTTGTCTATTAATAATGATGTAGTACATATTTATTTCCCCTGAAGTTTGGACCGGCTTGCTGCTTGCTCATCGCAGTGTTAAAAAATGACACGAAGCAGGATATATATGAGTAGATGTTGTTGGTCGGAAACGTCTTTCATTCATCGACCCCCTCGGCAGCCGTTCGATGGAGAGCATAGCAGCCATCATATCTCATATTGCACTTAGCCCTTTGCAACAAGACTTTTGTTGTGCTCCAGTTCGAGTGCAACAACGGCCCTGTTGCGTTTTGTTCGATGCCCTTTGCAACAAGCTCCAAAAGGATTCCTCTCATAGGGCTTGCGTGCATGTCCCATGATGATTTACTCGACAGTGGAACTAATTAATCACCTGTCTACATACGTACTTTCCCATCTATTGGTGGGTGCTTATTTTGTGAACAAGTCAAATAATGATGCCTGAACTCAAATCATACAATATATTGAATAATTGGGGAATTTACAACTATTCTAGCATGATTGTTGTGGATCCCACTTTACTGTAAAACTAGAAGATATTTACATCGGATGACTGGCAGTCCACAAGAAATCCGGAGGGAAAAGTCAAACACATTGTGGAAGCATATGCTAGAGACATTAGTTAAGCAGCAGGAGTAAGCCAAGAACAAATAGTTCATTGTTTTAGTATATCATGACACAATACAATATCCTAAAAACTGACAGCGAGTATTTTGACACTAGTACAAAAGGGAGAATTTGTCCCGGTTCGTAAGGGCCTTTAGTCCCGGTTCATGAACCGGGACTAATGGGTCATTACTAATACCTCCCCCCTTTAGTCCCGGTTCAAACACGAACCGGGACAGATGTGCCTCCACGTGGCTGGTGCGCCGAGCCCAGGTAGGGGGGGCCTTTGGTCCCAGTTGGTGGTACCAACCGGGACCAAAAGTCGATGATTTTCTTTTTTTTTTAAAAAAAGTGGCTGCTTTAGTGGTTTTGGGGGTTATTTTTAGGTTGTTATTAGCTAGCTAATAGAGAGAAGTGTCCTCTCTTATATCTTCGTCCTTGGTTTACCAACGCTGCTACTATGTTCATTTCACCCGCTGATATAATAACTCATGCATGCTCGCATCATACATAATCATATATAATAACAAGTCCTACTAATCATGCATCATCATACAACTTTTACTCGTTATTAATAATAAGTCATACGATCGTCATCCTCATAGTCATCGAACCCAACCCTACATAATTGTTCTTAGCACATGATCATCAGTATCAGGTAGGACCTAAACACCCTTAAGGTAAAATAGCATAAAATAATATAGACCCCGACTATCCATTATGAAGAATGGAGATCATCCTGTCTCCAATTCTTGCGCTTCGCTGCCTTTTGCTTCCAAGAAGCTCCTTACGACTGTCCATACATTTTTTCCATTCTTTGATTGTCATGTCTCCACTTCTTTTAGAAACCCGGTATGGACAGTTCAGATTCGTAGGAAGACCTGGTTGTATGTTCAAAACATGAAGGGTACCGTGCATATACATCAGATGAGGCACACAATCATTCGGGATTATCTTTTGAAAAACATAGCAATAACTTCGTAGTTAGCAATGATGCACTAGTTTCAGAAATGTGCAAAAAGATGCACGGATGTCGTAATAGTAAAAACTCTTACCAGGGTATCTCCCTGGTAGTTACCATAGTTCAACACGTGCACTAGTGGCACGTATTGACCATAATGTTGAGGAGTTCGATTGTAGACATTGTATTTCTCAAGATCAGTACAAAATGCGATCAAATGATTTTTCTCCCTATAAGTTAATTCAGAGCCATCGGTATACTGGGTTTTGTCTACCATCTTCCGCACATTCTTTGAAGAATGAAAATAAGCTATCAATGGAAATAAGATGTCAACTATTTTGAAATAAACAATATAAATTACTTAATAACTATGTTAAGCTCACATGGGGGAAGAATTGGAGGTGTATCCACACGGACCCAAATCGAAGGTCTCTCTTGCTCGATTGTAGGATCACCAAGATCCATGGTGACAAGCATACCCTCATCTAAACGATACATCTTGCAAAGTGCTTCCTAATTTTTGCAACCAAAATGGGTTACACTCTGAGCATTGTACAGCTTTACTTAAAAATCCACACCATGATGGGTACTTAGGATAATTTTTTTGGTTTCCATACTTTCATGGTCTTCAAAACCCATCCTCTCCAAGACATAGCGTCTTGCATAGCATGGGATAAGCTAGTCGAATTGGAAAAGATGAAAAATACACGTTAACATAGTTGAAGTCGTGCTTAATTACGAAAAAACTATTGTCGTCGTTGCGTACCATATGAACATCGAAGGTCTCCTCGAGCTTAATGCTGAAGCGTCGATCTTCGTCCAGCTCAATGAACCTGTCGCACATACCTCGGTTGTCGTGGCACCGGTCGCACTCCCCCGGGCGGTTTTCGTCGTCCGAGTACGACATTTCCGGCCTATGTTCATAATTCAAATATTAAACTAGATCATTATTATTAATCACGGGTTGACTATCAGTGATGTACGTAGCTCCTCCTTTCATTCCCGAGTGCATTATTACACCAAATTGTCTAGCACACGGGAATGAATGAGAACTTTTTCAATATGAGCATTCAATAAGCGAAACCAATTCAAATTAGCATGCATTCAATAATTATAAGCAAAAGTACATCATCTCTTGGTGTCCGTACATCATCGAATATTATCACTAATATAGCATCACTAATACAACTAGAACTGTAGCGCCCGACGGGTATCGTCGCGGGCGGTGGACACCCAAAGATAAGGAACCATCACAGGATCATAGCTCCAGTGAGATCCCTGAAAAACCTGCCAGGTATTGTCGAACCTGCCCTCCAATGCAACCATGTAGCGACGGACGTGCTCGTCCTCCTCGCTGACACGGTGACGTACCACCTCCGCGGTGTCCAGAAGCCTCGGCACCGTCACTGGCCCACGCGACCGCCATCAAACAAGGATCGGGTCAACAACGGGGTGCCTCCTCACCAACCTACGTCCCTCGGAAGGTAGCACCTCCCAATACCAGCCCGGCGGAGCCCAGTCCCGAACATGGTCCTGATCAAGCAGGCCTCCACCGCCGAGTCGACGACGACGAGGATGCGGGATAGGCATCGCCGACGTCGATGCGGGTACTACTTCTATATATAGTTAAATAAAGCAGCTTTATTAATTAAATCAACTAGCTAGTTCAACTACTAAGCACTTAATATAAATAAATAAAGTAGTACTTACTAAAAACAAACTACTTCTATATATAGTAAAATAAAGTAGTTTATTAAATCAACTACCTAGTTCAACTATATATGAAGCACTTACTATAAATAAAATAAAGTAGTACTTACTAAAAATAAACTAGTATTTTTCTAACTAATTATATTAAACACTTTCTCTTCTTATTTTTTTCCTTTTTCTAAATACTATGAACAAAAAAATCATTAAAATTCTATGAACAAAATTACAACAGAAAAAAATCATAAAAATTCTATGAACAGAAAAAAATCATAAAAATTTGACATATTCGATCTTTGCATATATATGAACATACAAACAGGCATATTCAACAATAATATCACCAAAAAAATCTATTAACAGAAAAAAATCTAACACAATATAAAAAAAATTAATTAAACAATATGAAAAAAATCTAACAGAAAAATCTATGAACTACACATCTAAATTACAACACATCTAACAAAAAAATCTATGAACTACAAAAAAATCTAAAAAAATCTAACAAAATCTAACAAAAATCATAAAAAGTTGCTCACGGCCACGGCGACAACGAGGTGCGGCGCGGGGAGGGGCGGGGCGGCGACGGCATCGGGGCGGCGCGGGCCGGGGCGGCAGGGGACGGCGGCGTCGGGGCGGGGCGGGGCGGCAGGGGACGGCAGCGTCGAGGCGGGGCGGGGCGGCGACGGCGTCGGGGCGGCGCGGGCCGGGGCGGCGGGGGGCTCGGGCTGGCTCGGGCAGCCTGCCGGCGTCGAGGATGGATTCGCCGCCGTCGGGGGAAAGGAGGAGGACAAATCGAAATGGGGATGCGCGGTTGTGAAATTTTTCTAAGTGCTACTTATATAGCAAAGGCTTTGGTCCTGGTTCGTGGCGCAAACCGGGACCAATGCACCCTTTAGTCCCGGTTGGAGCCACCAACCGGGACCAAAGGCCTCTTTTCAGCAGCCCAAAGGGCGGGAAACAAAGACCTTTGGTCCCGGTTGGTGCCCCAAACCGGGACAAAAGAGGGGCATTGGTCCCGGTTGGTGCCACCAACCGGGACTAAAGAGGGGCATTAGTCCCGGTTGTTGCCACCAACCGGTACCAATGGACCCGTCTAATTAATTATTTATTTTCTGCAGTTGTTTTTTAGTTGATTCTTTCTGCAGCTGTTTTTTAGTCCCACCTCGCCAAGCGAGAGGCACTCGCAGCGGTTTATAAGCCCTGAGTGCAGAGACGATGAAGAAGAAGCTCAATGCTCACCTGCACGTCGCTTAGCTTCAAGCCTTGAGGAATAGGGTAGACTGCACGGAGCTATGTGCAGTGCAGTTTACACTATTCCGAAAGGCTTGAAGCTAATTAACGAGCATTGCGCCTCTTTCTTATTTTTAATGACTTATTACAACTCAGAAATAAATAGAAGAAAAAATAGTTGTGATTAACTTCACTAAAAAATGAGCATAGATGCTTATTTCTAATGACTTATTACAACTCAGAAATAAATAGAAGAAAAAATAGTTGTGATTAACTTTACTAAAAAAATGAGCATAGATGCTTATTTTTAATGACTTATTACAACTCAGAAATAAATAGAAAAAAAGTAAATATCAGAAAAGAAAAAAACTATATAAAAAACTACTCAGAAATAAATAGAAGAAAAAATAGTTGTGATTAACTTTACTAAAAAAATGAGCATAGATGCTTATTTTTAATGGCTTATTACAACTCAGAAATAAATAGAAGAAAAAATAGCTGTGATTAACTTTACTAAAAAAATGAGCATAGCTGCTTATTTTTAATGACTGATTCCAACTTAGAAATTAATATAGCAGAAAAGAAAAAAACTATATAAAAAACTACTCAGAAATACATATAAGAAACAATACTTCTGATTAACTTTACTCAACAAATGAGCATACATGCTTATTTTTAATGGCTTATTACAACTCAGAAATAAATAGAAGAAAAAATAGCTGTGATTAACTTTACTAAAAAAATGAGCATAGCTGCTTATTTTTAATGACTGATTCCAACTTAGAAATTAATATAGCAGAAAAGAAAAAAACTATATAAAAAACTACTCAGAAATACATATAAGAAACAATACTTCTGATTAACTTTACTCAACAAATGAGCATACATGCTTATTTTTAATGGCTTATTACAACTCAGAAATAAATAGAAGAAAAAATAGCTGTGATTAACTTTACTAAAAAAATGAGCATAGCTGCTTATTTTTAATGACTGATTCCAACTTAGAAATTAATATAGCAGAAAAGAAAAAAACTATATAAAAAACTACTCAGAAATACATATAAGAAACAATACTTCTGATTAACTTTACTCAACAAATGAGCATACATGCTTATTTTTAATGACTTATTACAACTTAGAAATTAATATAGCAGAAAAGAAAAAAAATATAAAAACTACTTAGAAATAGATAGAAGAAAAAAATAGTTGTGATTAACTTTAATAAAAAAATGAGCATAGATGCTTATTTTTAATGGCTTATTACAACTCAGAAATAAATAGAAGAAAAAATAGTTGTGATTAACTTTACTAAAAAAATGAGCATAGATGCGTTTATAGAGAAAAGTCAACCTAAATTCATAATAAATTTCTACTAACTTCAGAGAAATTCAGTATGAATTTAGGTCAAATTCCCTGTATAAGGGCATCTATTTTCATTTTGAGAGGAGCTCAACAAGGCAGAGAGGGAGGGGCTTATAAATCGGTGTGAGCGCCCTTCGGTTGGCGAGGTGGGACTAAACTCTGACCGCAACGAGGACCAACCCTTTAATCCCGGTTCGTGGCACGAACCAAGACTAAAGGGCAGCCTTTGGTCCTGGTTCATGCCACCAACCGGACCAATGATGGTGGGCCAGGAGCGAGGCCCTTTAGTCCCGGTTCGCCCCACCAACCGGGACCAAAAGGTCCAGACAAACCGGGACCAATAGCCCACGTGGCCCGGCCGGCCCCGGGGCTCACGAACCGGGTCAAATGCTCCCATTGGTCCCGGTTCTGGACTGAACCGGGACTAATGGGCTGGCCCTGCCTGGACCATTGCCCCCTTTTCTATTAGTGTGACCAGGCATATATACCTCAAGATAAAATGTGACAATGTATATATTGTATCTAATTGCACACTCTTTATGGTCCAATTTATCATATAAATCGAGCTTTATCAATACCTTGTGAATAAGGAATCTACCATTCTTAAGAAGTTGCTTTCCACTTCTTACTATTCTCTCGTCATGCACACTGTTCACATCATCATGTTGCCACGTCAACGTTCTCTCAACATGCAACCTCCACATCAGCAAAAAATAATCAACAGGTCGCAGCAGAAAAAAAATCAACAGATCGTTAGGTTCCCATCTGAGTGGGTCATCAATATTGTTTTAGGCGTCGATTCAATATGGCCCAGCCATCTGCAGCCCTCTGGTCTCTAATTTTCTGCATGCGTGGGATCTCATGGTCACTGAAGAGAGCGGCCCCTTCCTCTTCTGCCTCCTGTAACTGACCGGTCAATCAAGCAATTTCCTCTTCCAAGATTATTACTCACCCGACTCTCTCTCTCTCTCTCCCCTGAGGCTGCATCTCTCTCGATCCCCCAACTATCTCACTACGTCGCTTGCGATGCCGGATGCCTCGCGGTGCAGCTGGCCTCCGGTCTCACCTCCTTTTGCCGTCCCATGTACCTTGCCACGGGCTAGGGATTGCAGAGCATCTACCACGGCCTAGGATTGCGGTTCCCATGCCGGTGCCGATCGGGTGCCCTGAGCATGTTCGAGAGAATGGTGGGGAATTTGATTTGTATTGTATTTGGTACTCCTCCCATGTCATATCTGCTCGGTTCTGGCCAAGCTAACTCGGCGCCGCTGGGAGGCTGGTTCTGTAGGTTCAAATGGATCGGACCAGGTGTACAAGAGTTGCACATTTCTTTTTATCTCCTAGACCAGATAGCAATTTAAACGAATCAATATGGTAATTTGGGTCTTCGATGAGGCAAGGAGCATTGAACTTCCTATAGTATCCTACGTTCACCATCTTCATTCCCAAATAATCCGTCATACTGAACCAAGCCAACCTACCCTATGAAGTGTACTCCCACATGGATTTCGTGGTTATTTGTTAGCAAGTTTTTGATTGCCATGGAGGTTCTGATGCAGCGTACTAGGAGTACATCATAAAATAAGCCATGTGTTCTTTGAAGATTCAGAGTTCCCAGAAGCAGTAAAAGATGTTTTTTTTTACTGAATCTGTTGCAAACTCAATCAGCAAAACTTTCTTATGTACAGACCTTGCTCTTGCAAATGATTCCGTTATCAGCTGATTGTCAGGAATCACAACTCTTTACACCTTTGATCTTTGGTTGCAAATCCTGAGGATTGCCGAGCAGAGCAATTCTATGCAGGAAAGGCATGGCTATGTATTTGTCAGGTGATCACATACCAACATATGAAGCAGAGCGTCATGCTCTTTCACACGCGCACATGCACACACATGTATATCTTTTTTGATTACATACTGCTTGATTGCTAATATATATATCTTCGTTTTTCTCATTCGTTTCCACCGATTACAGACGTGTGCTAGCAGGATGCCTACAAAGACATAGTTTTGCTTCTTTCACAACTAAAACTTTCCACTCCACTGCCTTTGTTGCCAGTTATTATGTGTTATACTATCTGAGGTGTCATTCCTTTCCTCTCTGAATTTGGAACTATTATTTTCTGACAGTATGCACATTTGGAATTTACTCCATTGAACAGGTTAGTGTACAATTTCTCTTGCCAACAGGTTAAATAAATTATGATTTTATCAGCTATTTTTCTTTGTTCATGCCTATTATTGATTCATGAAATGATTTTCGGCTGTGGCCAATAAGTTATTTCATGCAATACATATTTTTGCTTCCCTATTCTCTATTAATCTTAAATTTCTTGGTAAACGCCAGAGCTATCAAGAAATTATAAGATATGACCATTAAACTTTAGCATTGGAAGGAAACAAATTGTTCAAAATTCAAAGCCAAAACATGTTTTTACGTAGTTTGGTTATATTGTCTCGATAAGGTATATATGACTGCTGTATTAATTCCACTCCACATTTTTTGTCATGTGTAGTTGCAACTCAAAGATAGTCATTTTTTTTGGTATGCAATTTCAAAGTAACTATGGTTGTTATTTTCATCGACTCCAACTAGCTTTCCTTTTGTATATAACAAATCAATTTTACATTGATGAGGATAGGTCTCCATGCATATATGAAGTGGTAAAGATCAGGAATACCAAATTTGTTCAAAATATATTGCAATGATTCCCGCAGCAACGCGCGGGGTATCATCTAGTAAACTAAAAATATGATACCCTAGACCACTCTTGGTCAGCTAGAAATCAGGAGGGAGAACCCACATGCCACATGGAACGTGACCACATGTATAAGGTCCTACAAATTTGATGGCGTGGTCACTGCTTTCGTTTCCCATAGGAAATACACAGTCACCATGGACGTCAAAACTCGTCAAGTACGTCACGTCGTCGGCATAGATGGCACTTCTTTTCACCCCACCGCACCCAGCCGCGGGCACACACAACGCCTTGGTCCACATTCTCCCAAAAAAACAAGGCGCAATCACCCAAGGTTGTTACCTTCTCCCACTTGGGAGTGTTCTCTTTCGTCGATTCCTCAACAAGCACAAAAATATGGAAGAAGCGCTTGCGGTAGGTGTTGTCATAAAAACAATGTTTCACCACCATAGCCAGCTTGCCGTGCAGCTCGACAATGTTAGTTGCCCACGTGAAAGGTCGGCTACCAATTTGCATATGCAGCTTGATAGTTACCACCGGCCGACCATCTTTGTTTACACCTATTTTGAATTTGACCATGTCCTCCAAGTCGGTGAGGGCATAGAGTTTTCCATTGTAGAATACAATGTCGACAAGCCTCGGCCCATTAAATATTTTTGCCGTCCACTTTTTGGCCGGATAACCAATCCTGCACAGAGTGACACTCTGCCTCGGATAGTGATGATGGCGAGGATGCAGCGGCTTGAGGTGGGGGATTCTGAGAAGAAAACCTTTTGATACGAGTAGAATGTGCTCATGTCCTTTGGGTTGAGAGGCACCTCGACGCCAGAGAAGAGGTTCACGACCGCAAGATGTTTATCATCGCCAAGCGCAGCGACCCAGCCGCCGACACGTGCTCCTACAAACCTCTTGCCGATGAGCGCCTTGGGCAGCGGGAAGTGTAGGAATCCGTCGTCCTCGGGGCAGTATACCCTCCTCATGTTGCACTTGTCGTGCCGGCCGTTGTGGAAGAAGAACCACGGCAGGGTGGGCACCCCGGCGTGCCTTGCGGTGATCGCAGCGGCCCGCCATGGCCTGCATACCGCGGCGAAGCAGACGCGGTGGAGGTGACCTCCAACCCTAACAAATAGCACGTGGAGAAGATCGTTAGGGAGATCTGTCCATTGCACCGACGTCGCCATCGATGGAGTACGTGCTCCGCGTGAAGGTAGGGCGCCGCCGCTGGTCATCCACCTAGGGTTCCGTGGGTTCAGCTATCATCAACTGCAGCCGTGTGTTCAAAAAAAAAAAAAAACTGCAGCCGTGCGTACGTACGTACTTGGGCAAGCTAGCATACACGGGCTTTCGTTGCATCGGTGGAGTCGGATACAGGAAACTGACTTTTTCTGTACGTAGGAATATAATAGTTGCGCCGTCGAGGCGTACGTACGTAGGAGTACATAGTAGCTAGGCGTACGCGCGCGTGCAATCCTTATGAGTTGCGCCAACATCTTGCTGGCTGGCGTCATTCGTATGCACGCCAACATCTCCCCGCGATCGAACTGAAACCGCACCGAAAAACCAGTGGCGATGAAAGATAGGATAAGTAGTAGTATAACAAACAATATGGCACCCCTCCTTGTTCCACAAACCTGGTTAAGCGGGTGCTTATTGGATAAGCTATTTATACTGGATTTTTAGCTATTTTACGTGTATTATCGGATTGTCTAACGTAAAAAATTGAGAATGAAAGCAACAACTGAGAATGACCAGACAAAAAGACTGAAGAAACAGAGCAAGAAAGAGAGACTGAAGATAGGGGAACAGGGAAGAAATGAAGAAAGAAATAGCAGTGATCGAAGAACGAGACAAATGATTGAAGAAAAAGACACTGATGATAAAAAATGACGATTGACGGAAGAAATAGTTGGAAAGCTGATTAGTGAATGCCGAGACTCACAAACTGAAGGACGTTAGGGATGAGCTAACTAGAAAAATGATAATAGACTAAAAGAAAATACAATGACTAATGAACAAATAAAGACTATAGGTATGAATTAATATCATCTCATGTCTCAATCCATTTTTTCCGAAAAGAAGGTTATCTCCCGGTCTCTGCATCAGAACGATGCATGCGGCAATTTATTAATAAGCAAATAGTTCAACACAGTGTTCAAGTCTCAAAAAGTAAAAACGCTCACATAGAGCTAAAAACAAGGAATCGGGATAGCCACAACCGGTGGCATAAAGTAGATAGGAAACTAAACAACTATCCTATCACATGACCGCCATCTAAACCGGTTGAAGATATAGCCCGTGGTACCGTCTCCCATCAGATAGACCCAGTAACCATACGCTCCCTGGCATCCATCGTAGTGAGTAGCGACCACATATGGATCAATGTAGTGGCCCGGAAGATACCCTGCAAGAAATGAATATTTGTTGTTCAGTTAAAAAACATATCGTTCCTGCAGTTCCAAATAGGCCATAATAAAGCACATACGCCTACACGGATGTGTCTCGTTGTTCCTATCACAACTTCATTTAGCTACATCCCAAATAACGTGTGGATGCTAGTAGGAGGGGCAATGTTAAACGCTATATGGACAAGCCGCCATAAAATTTTGGCCATTGGGCACTCAAGAAAGAGGTGTTTAATAGATTCATCATGATCACAGAAACTACACCTTCGAGATCCCGACCAGTTACATTTTGCCAAATTGTCCTTAGTGAGAATGACTTGTTTGTGGACAAACCATATGAACACTTTCCAAATATGCACGGATCTAGGGATAGAGGCCGAGTTGATAATATCCAAATACATGGATTTTACCGAAAACACTCTATTCTTGGTTAGCTTCCAGTGCAACTGATCTGGCTGTTGAGAAAGATGGACAAACAGCAATCTTCTCACAAGATGGAGCCGATCTTCCCAACGGTTTCCCGCCAAAGTGCTTCTAAATTGAATATTTAGAGGATTGGACTGTAATATTGTTGCAACATAAGCATCTCTACGCTGAACAATATTATAGAGAGAAGGATATTGGATAGCTAGAGGCGTCTCCCGTAGCCACGTATCCTCCTAGAATCTCATGAAAGTACCATTATCAACGATAAACTTTGTCCTATGGAAGAAGGCTGATTTCACTCTCGTCAGTCCTTTCCAGAAAGGCGAATCGGTTGGTCTGACCGTCACTTGTGATAAGGTCTTAGAATGAAGGTACTTATTACGCACAATCTGGGCCCATGTGGCATCGGTCTCTATAGATAACTTGTACAACCAGTTGATGAGTAAGCACTGTTCTTCACCTCTAAAATTTTAATGCCAATACCACCTTGGTCCTTTGGCCTACAAATAATATCCCATTTAGCAAGTCTGTATTTCTGTTTTAACTTGTCAATCTGCCAGAAAAAACGCAATCGATAGAAGTCCAATCTTTTCCGTACCCCTACTGGTACCTCAAAGAAGGACAAGAGAAACATTGGCATACTTGTGAGCACCGAATTAATGAGAATTGGTTGGCCTCCATATGATACAAGTTTGCGACGGTGAATCGGTATGCCCAGATATGTGAAAGGCAGCAAGCCCAACCCACATCCAAACAGCTGTTTGTAAGCTTCTTGTTCGTCTTTAGCTCTTTCAAGGCAGAACAATTCACTTTTATGGACATCAGAGGTATATTGAAACGATGGTGGAAAAGGAGAGGGCGACCACGCCCTTGCCACCGTCACCACCTCATCCGCCGCCTGGACCGCGGAGGTCGCCGAGATCCGATGGATCGAGGCCATGGCTGCCTTCTGACCATGTGGATGATGGTGGGGCGCCGGATGGGCTGTTGCCGCCGCAGAGGTGGCAGATCTCGTTCGTGCTCGTCGGCGGTGGTGGAGAACGGGCCGTGGGATTCCTTTATTTCAACCCTAATCCGCAATCCAGATGGATGTCGCTGAGCGATCTAGAGGACGACATTCTTGCCGGCCAGTACCTGGGGGTGGATGAGGAGATCGATGAGGGTGTCTCATCGGAGACATTTTCGAAGATTTTTGTTGGCTGTCAAATTTTGCAGATGCAGCAGCGAGAGGAGTCTCCGGTAGCGTGCGTTGATCTCACGTCGGACACTCCGGAGAAGTGTCCAGCCAGGGTGGGGGGTAGTTTTGGGTCCTTGTGAACGGTGTCGAAGATGATGACTCGTCGCCAGCGGCCATGGATTGAGAAGTTGCGCCGCCGGTCTTGTCGCGGATATCGGCGTCGCCCTCGTCTGATTTTCTACGGGGTGGAAGATCGGACTTGTTTACAGGAGAAGTCCCTCCCCCTCGCCGGACCGCACTGAAGCGACCGACGGCGCCACCGGTTCGGCCTTGGAAAGGCCCTCTGCCGAAGGTAAGTCCTACTACGGTTAGTTTGTCGGATTTTCTGCCGGAGTCTTGGACTCTAGTCACGAGAAAGAAGAGAAGGGACGTGCGGCACTGCAGCTGCCGGCGCAGCCAGTCGCCGGAGTCGTTGAGATCCGGGCGGCTAGGCGTATTTGTTTGAATGAGTTGTTGGGCCAGGATGGGCCGACAGCAACTCTTCCGGCCTTGGACTCACCTAGAACTGGGTATATGGCCCAGGGTGAGGTCCAAGCCGCCAAGCCCATGCATGAATCGCGTCCGAAGCCGCACGTAGACCACGCGCTTTGTACATCTCTACGTGTGAGTCCCGCGGCTAGGGTTCGACGATTCCCTCGCTCAGGGTTCCCAGTTCTTCGTTCCAGACGTGCCGCCAGGATCCCGCCATTGCCTGTGGTCGCCATGGCCAGCCGTGTCGAGCAGCCGCCGCAGCCGCGCCTTCCGCCTCCTCCTGGTGCGCCGCCGCCGCCTAAGGGTGGAGGAGCTCCCCGTCCCGTCTCAATTCTAAAAACTGATTTCAAACCAAAATAAATTACAGTAAGAAATGTTACATGCTATAAAGGTGGTTGTCCTGCAAACTAACTGAAAATTGCCTGAAGGAAAGAAATAGGGTAGAACTACGGCTGAAGATCACGAGAACACTAGCAGTCTGAGCAAAACAAAGGTCCAACAGTGCAGCGCTGCCATCTCCTAAATTTTAGGATCGGACCCTCCCATGTCGCTCCCGTGGGCGACGGGGAGGGCGCTCCCACCACCGCCACTAGCTCCCTCCTCTCCCTCCCTCCTCCCTTACCGCTGCCA
Source organism: Aegilops sharonensis (assembly GCA_904067115.1). NCBI lineage: Eukaryota > Viridiplantae > Streptophyta > Magnoliopsida > Poales > Poaceae > Aegilops > Aegilops sharonensis. The sequence continues at coordinate 802,145,785 of LR880971.1, read as the reverse complement.
GAGGATGCGGCTGGGCATCGGCGGCGCGCCTGGGCCGGGACAGCGGGGTGTTTCGCCTTCTTGCACAGGGCCTCCACCACGGGGCGGCGTGCTTGGGCCGGGACACCGAGATGGCGACAGTCGGGGTGGTGCGAAGGTGGATCCCCACGGCTGTCTTCAAGGTGGTGGATCATGCAGACGAGGGGGTGGCGGCAGGGCCGGGGTCCGCCCTGATCCGGCGTTTGTCTTCAGCCGACGGCGCGTTCTATGGGCAGCATGGGCCGGTGTCCTCCTCCGTGGCAGCGATGGTGTTGGCGTGGTGGAGGCAGCGGTGTGGTGGCGGTCCTAGTGCTCTTATCTACGTGATCGGTTCTCCTCGATCTGGCCGTCGTCGTGTTCCAGAACTGCTGCTGGAGATCTTGCCCAAAAATATCTGGTCCGGATTGAATCCGGTCCTGCGCATCCATATCAGCCTATATGTCTCCAGGAAGGCGTGGTGCGAAGCTATGTTGTTTGTTGACACCATGGGACATGTCGGTATTTCGATTTTCATGACGTAGACAGCGGTGAAGAAAGTTATGGTGGCTGAGATTGGAGGATCAGTAAGACAGACGGAATATTCCCTTCATGGTTGCTGCGTACGACAGCATGGTGGTTGGTGTCGATTTTGTTGTGTCAGTTAGCTAGCCCTGTGGTTGTGATTTCTACAAGGACAAAGCAACTTTTTGCGCAGCCTGTAGATTTGTTCAGTTAATTGTTTACTAGTTCCACATTAGTTTAGAAGTTTTGTTGAGGATTAACTTCACCTTGTTATATACTCCATCCGTCCTAAAATAAGTGTCTTAAGTTTAGTACAACTTTGTACTAAAGTTAGTACAAAGTTGAGACACTTATTTTGAGACGTAGAGGGTATGTCGCATTCAGTGGGGAGACAAAAAAAAAATGCGCTGAAATTGTGATATTAATGTGGCATAACCCTGACTGAAAAAGTGTAGCAGAGTAGAATACAGGGCAATGGGCCACTCGAACTAACATATCCTTCTAGGCAGTCAGGGGCGTTGCCTCGTATTCATTCCTTGGCAGCACGTTTTTGTGTGTATTGTCACCCCAAGAGCTCAATCTTCTCTTCCCTTTCTAATACTCGCGTCTTGGTTATCATGCTCGTCCTAGTACTTTACTTTCATGTGTTTTTTATCCTTCTTTCTTTTGGGCAACATCTTTGTTGGGCAACTACTCTTTCCGTCCCAAAATAAGTGACTCAACTTTATACTAACTTTGTACTAAAGCTAGTACAAAGTTAAGTCACTTATTTTAGGACGGAGGGATGTAACAACTGATGTAAATAAGTTAGGTTGAAGGCATCTTATGATGCAAAGACTGTGGGTAGTAAAAGCTTCCATTATATATATATATAACTAAACACCAGAAACTTTTGTTGACTCCATTATATGGACACCAAATCATGGAGGACAGACCCAACATTGTATGAGCACCATATGACGGAGGACAAACCCAAGTTCTTTTCCACATTCAGTCTTTGGGGCATAGGATCAAATGTCGTCATGCTCACCTACTTCAGAACCTATATGCCACCAGCCACCATCATCAGATGTCAGCTTAATATCGAAATCCAAAAGGGAGAAGAGGCCTCTATTATGATCATGGCCAACCTCTTAGAAAACAAAAAGAAGGCCGTGCAACCTTTGTTATCTTACTAGATTATGAAAGGCGCGCGTTGCTGCGCCCGTCTTTCGGTAATAATAAATGGCAGGCTTGATAGAATTATGTGGAAGCATTGTATGTAAACTTTAAATCTTATAGCAGCAGGAGCATCGGGGTCGGGAGAATCTGGTTCACCGAGCTCGGCGCGGCGAAATCGGTGTAATTTCATTTTACTTAAAACTCAAAGCAATATAGTAGTATTAGGCTTCTGCCGTTGTCATTACAATAAAACGATTGTCCGGAGACCTTGGCGAACAACAACTGTTCAAATGGAATACAAGTCATCTCAAGGACTTAGCATATTAGTACCAATGCAATACGGCTCTAGCTTCCTTCTAAATTTTTATTTGCCAAAAATTTGTACATGATGTTGAACCACTGAGTTGTTGTCACTGTTTCCTCTTTAGTATCTTCTGAGCAGCCCAGCATGCATTTTCTGCACATGGCAACATTGGAACTTTTGGGTACCTTATTAGAAACATCAGTAGGATAATTCTTAAATTTATTAAAGTGGGAGCGCCAAAAGTTCAATGTAAATATAAGAAAAAATACCTAACGTAAATTAAGTAAAATTAAGAAATGAGATATATTGGCTTGATTCTATCATTGCCATATTAGTTGAAACACCTTGTCATAAGACATGTCTCTTTTTCAAGTTATGGAGCTTCATCACTTCCACTGGCAATAAGAACCGTATTGACAACTGAATTACAGTAAATTGTCCTCTAACCAACAAATAATTCATCATTGGCCATCATTTTGTTTCAGCATGAGCTATTTTAAAGCGAGCAAATATCAGTAAGTAAAGTAATGCAAGTTCTGTCCTTAGACAGATGTACCATGCATGCAAAATAATTAAATACCCAGCATGAATCGAGGTAATCTGTTTCATCTAATAATGAAACTAATGAACTTATGGACTTGTGCCCAGTAGCACGATCAGTCATATCGATTTTGTCATATCTTCTCAAGAGTGACCATGAGCATTATAAATACTTACGCATTCACAAAATCACATCAAATTAAGCTACTCAAATTTTGTCACTTCATCCCCAAAGTTAAATATCAATCATAAATGCCACTACATTCATGTCAATGTTTGAGCCAGCAATTATATGATATTCCAAATGCTTATGCAGTTCCCCAACCTAAACTGGAAGTGGGAGTTTGTTATGTATGACAAAATAACTTATCTCCCAGCCATGGCTTTTGTTTTTATAGCAAGTGGCCATCTAATGTGTACACATCCGAGTATCCTCTTCAAAGTTCAAAGTAAAACTCTATATGCCATATGAGCTCCTTTAGATATGTAGACTAAAGATCAAACTAATAATCAGTTATCATACTCCAAGAGACCGGAGATCAACCTAATAATAAGTTATCGAAGTCGTAGAAAGTAGAAAGCACAATACGTACTTGTCCAAGAATATTGACATGGTATGTGGATGAATCTTATCAACCAACAGTCATTTGTGTCGTGTTACTCCTGAGCTCGAATATATCCTATTGGTCGCCACCTTCTCCTGTCATACCCCAAAAGAAACAATCCACCAATAGACTGAGCAAACGTAAACTCACAATTCCAAACCAATATTGAAGGTGTGATCGGTGATTTACCCTCATCATGGCCAGGTCGACGAATTGGATATGGCGCTTCAACTGTATCCACTTCCTATGGAGGCATAGAACTCTATGGGCGGCAGCCCGACAGCCTGCACACCCTATTCATGATCCTGACGCTCCATACATAACAGAAAAAATAAAACCAAAGGATTGAAGCCAATGAGATCGTGGATATATACAGATCAAGGCGAGGAATCGCATATTGATAGGCCAAACCACCTTGTGGCCTAATGCTAGCAACAGTAACAGAAGAGATGGCCAAGCTTCTTTGTCATTGTGCCGCCATCAGTCCCACTTTCTTTTCTTTGAGGGAATCCAGTCTTTGCAGCACGAGTCAGCTATGTGGGGACGAAGATGGGCCAGTTTCATCTTGCAAAGCAGTGACCCTTTAGCAAATCAGTAGCTACTTCGACCAAAAAATCAGCCCGGTTTACCAGACGGCTTTATATCTGACCAACTGCCCCTGCCACTAACTGTCTCACTACTCCAGCCTGAGCACGCTTAACTTTCGAGTTCTATTCCCTCTCGTTTCCAAGTCTGCATTTGTTGTTTTCCTACAATAGTGACATGTCAACCCTATTAACCCTCAGGAGTTTAGCTTGATAATTAAGTTACACGTTTCACTGTTTGAGTTTGAAACTGTTATTCTAAAAAACAATAATTATTTAGTAACACTAATATTTCTTGAGTAAGTAGTTTGACCATAGTTTGACCATAGTTTGATCAGATTTGAACAAATTTCAAAAATAATAATAATAATAATTTAGTAACACTAATATTCTTGAATAATTATGTAGTAACACTAATATTTCTTGAATAAGTAGTTTGACAATAGTTTGACCAGACTTAACCAAAATTCAAAAAAAACTGAAATTTGAACATAACTTTTTTTTAGAATTTGAGGATTCTAAAAATTTGCAATCCGGCAGTAGGCCAGCAAATCGGATGTGGATTTTCGTGCTGAACATTTTGATATATTATACGTTTTTTTTCCGACATCGTATGCAAAAGTTATAGCCGTTTTACTTTTTCATGACACTTTTTTGCAAAACATGTCCAAATTTAAGTTTTGTAATTTTTCTAACTAGTAGATATAGTAATATAATTACATCTCGAAAGATTTTATTTTTGAAGTTTTTATTATTTTCTTTTGTTTTTTTTTCAAAACTGAAATGGCGATACAGGGGTGTAGAGTTTAAGAAATGGGCCCTTTAGTCCCGGTTTGAGACACGAACCGGGACTAATGCCTTTAGCCGCTCGAATCGGGACCAATGCTCACATTAGTCCCGGTTCGTAAATCAATCGGGACTAATGTGTATATTGCGCTGTGACTAAAGCCATGTTTTCTACTAGTGTTTGCGCAGAGTGCCATGATGCCGGAGGTGTCGATGTCTAGCCTCTAGCATCTGCACCTACTATTAGACAAAACATATGTTTATGATTCGAATTTAGTCGCCGGAGTCCCGGATTGGCAATCGTAGCAAGCACCTACTCTACGCAGTACGTTTTTCTAGGATGAGAGAAGATGGTTTGCCAGTTGGTAAAAAGGCATGGTGGTCAGAAGGGTGGTCGTCTTCATTGTTGCAGAGTAAGTTGGGTTGTTCCTGGAATGCGGAGGAACATGACACTTGTTGACTCACTACGCCATGGCTACCAGCATAGTACAGTTTGGTCTTCATTGTTGCAGAGTAAGTTGGGTTGTTCCTGGAATGCGGAGGAACACGAGACTTGTTGACGCACTACGCCAAGGCTACCAGCATAGTACAGTTTGGTCAGTACTTCCTCCATTCCCTTATACAAGGCCACTATAAAAAATACATTTTGCATCAATACAAGGCCACCAACAGTAATCGAGATAAAAAGTAATAATGTTTTCTTGTACTAGCAACTTTTTAATACTTACATGCATGTAGTCATAATGACACTCAGCTACTTCCTTCCTATTCATTCGTTGCATGCTTGTGGTGTATTAATGATTTCGGTTAACAGAAGGAAAAATTGACTTGCAAAGAAGTCATTAAATTTTATCTTGATACCTGTAATATGAGTTTGTAGCCTTGTATAAAGGAATGGAGGGCGTATAACATATTCAAACACCCAAAATTGATACCAGCATGGTCGCCGAAGCTTGAGCGCCATCCACGTCGAGCCCCTCGTCTACCACCACGCTGCCGCGCTTCGAATCCATTAACATCGACAGCACGCCAACCCCGCTTCCAAGACGTTTCGGCTCGCTGCCGCCGCCGTCGCCGCTGGCGTTGGTTAGGGTTAGCGAGCACTCTAATCGCCACGGCTGATTGGTTCGCTGCTTTTTGGATCAGGAAATGCTCCTTCGCTTAGGCCGGCTATGCTATGGGCTATCTGGCTCGCCGGGCGACGCGGATGGGCAGCGGCCGGGCGTGGCTGCTGCTCCGGCCGTGGGCAGCGGCATGGGTAGGTCTCGGTGGCCTTCCGGTGTCATGGCGGCTTCACGGTGACTCGATGGATCTATCCGCGGCAACGGCCGACTTCTCCGGCGTCGGTTTGTCTGCGTTCAGGCCGTCTCGACCTTCACCCCATCTCCTTGTCAGCCGGACGCTACTCCCATCAAAGGGCTGGCCCTCTCCCAGCTGTGGTCCATCGCTCGTCTCGCGCCCGTTTCCGCAGGACAGAGCTCATCTCGCGCACGATGCAGCATGACCGAGCTCGCCTCGCGCACGATGCAGCAGGACTGACCTCGTCCCCCTCTCGTTGCTCCAGGACCGAGCTCATCTCGCGCTTGGGGCAGCAGGATGGGTCGGTGGATGCTGGGGGTCGCCCAGGGGCGCGAAAGGTTGGACCTTTCCGCTCGTCTCTTTCGTTGGGGTGCGACGGGTCACGGGTGAGGTGGTGTCGAGGTCTTGGTGAAGGAAATATGCCCTAGAGGCAATAATAAAGTTATTATTTATTTCCTTATACCATGATAAATGTTTATTATTCATGCTAGAATTGTATTAACCGGAAACATAATACATGTGTGAATACATAGACAAACAGATAGTCACTAGTATGCCTCTACTAGACTAGCTCATTAATCAAAGATGGTTGTGTTTCCTAACCATAGACATGTGTTGTCATTTGATTAATGGGATCACCTCATTAGGAGAATGATGTGATTGACATGACCCATTCCGTTAGCTTAGCACTTGATCGTTTAGTATATTGCTAATGCTTTCTTCATGACCTATACATGTTCCTGTAACTATGAGATTATGCAACTCCCGTTTACCGGAGG
>LR880971.1:802117043-802129125 GCA_904067115.1 Aegilops sharonensis | reverse complement strand
CATCCCCGACACTTTGCTGGATCGGAGTCCGGGGATCGTCATCGAGCTGAACGTGTGCAGAACTCGGAGGTGCCGTACGTTCGGTGCTTGGATCGGTCGGATCGTGAAGACGTACGACTACATCAACCGCGTTGTTATAACGCTTCCGCTTTCGGTCTACGAGGGTACGTGGACAGACACTCTCCCCTCTCGTTGCTATGCCATCACCATGGTCTTGCGTGTGCGTAGGAAATTTTTTGAAATTACTACGTTCCCCAACACTTGGATGCTGGGGCGGCGGTCCTGGTGGTGGTGGTTGCGCGGTGCTCTTGGTCAAAGCCCGTGCCTTGGTGCTGCCCGGTCATCATGGTCGTGTGGGCGGCGTGGTTGCCGAGGTGTGGCATTCGGTGGCGGTGATTGTTGGCCGAGGTGAAAACCTGCTCTATCTTCGGACGGACCGGCGGCGACGAAGATCGCTCCCTTCTTAAAGGCGTCGTCGCGGCTCTCATTGCCCGTCATGCGGGTCCGGGGGTAACTCTGACCCCTGGATCGGGCGGTGGCGGCGCTCCGGCGTCGTATCCTTCCTGAAGGCGCCGCCTTGGAGCGCATGGTTCGTCATATGTAGTTTCATATCTTCGGGGCGGTAGTGCTAGGAGTGGTGTTGCTGCGCTCTGCGCCTATGTATCACGTCTTGGGTGTGTGGGTGTGTTGCGGTGGCGTGGCGTGTGGTTATCCTGGATACTTGTGGTTTGGTGCTTTATATATAAAGCGGGACGAGAGCCTTTTTCAGTATCTGGCCCAGTTGACCATGTTGGTCCAAAATAGTTACAGGAGTAGCTGCCCTCAGGAAGCTGCGGGACGGGAGCAATGAAAATTTTACTGCGCATCCAACGTCTGTAAATGGCCGTGTCTTGAAATCGGACGGCTCCAAAGACTGATAGTGTGAGAGAGCTCCTAGGGCGCCCAGTTATAATGTTTTTAAATTGGAGCAAGTTGCAGTCTAATCATTGTTAGCACTTGGCAGAAATGTGTGGAGCAAGTTAGCAGATAAACAACAATTCCCTCAATTGATCGCATGTGTTCCTCGATCAGATGGTGGCGGACAGAACCAAATCATACGAAGATGCATTTCTAAAACAGAGAATCGGAGCCCTTTTAGAAAGAGAAGGCGGCAATTTCATTGCAATGGTACGTGTTCCAGCTTTTCTTTTAGGAAAGGTGTCACATTTGTTTCTTGACCAGTTAAGTGCATTCTTTTGTTGCTTCTGGAACTGCCACTTCAAATAAACAAGCGTCTTATAGTAAAAAGAGAGGAGAAGATGAAGATTAGTACTAGTACTAGCAGAGAATGACGCCGAGGGTATAGTAGAACCGTCGGCGCTACCAATATATAAGTCTAGACGACTCACTAAGCCTGGACGGAGCTTAATTAGCTTTGCGTCCGTATCATAGACCAAGTTAGCTTACACCAGCATGACCACGCCCTCGCAATTCCATTCCCAGCCGCTCCCAGTAATCCTACCCCTCCTCCTTTCAGCGGCGACTCACTTGATCCTGGAGGCTGCTGCTGCTGAACAAGATGAGCAGCAGTGGATCACACGTGCGGGTTGCGCCGACAAGTGCGGCAACATAAGCATCCCGTACCCGTTTGGCATGGAGCCTGGCTGCTTCCGTGAGGGCTTCCAGGTCACCTGCAATGACTCCTCGAATCCCCATCGCGCCTACCTTGCCAACAACGGAGTATACCAGCGGATCGTCGAGTATTATGACAGAATTGTCGAGGTAGGCTTTTTCTCTTCTTGAAGATAAAGAAAAATTGAGGTAGATGATAGATAGAGCATGCCAGTGCCTGCTTGTATAGTTTGTTGGCTCTAAGGCTGAAGCTACACACACACACGCGATCACCTGGAACACCACACGGAAAATAACTTATTAGATTTTTGTGTCGAGTAACAGCTTACGGCTTTTCTTTCTCTCCTCTCTTATCAATCCTTGGGAGCCAAGCTCACGGTTACATACATAACTAACCCACCTACCGAAGCTCGGTCTGATCGTGCCATCCCACGATCTGAGTCCGGCAAGTGACCAAAACAACGAGCAAGAAAAGATGGCTCGACCGTGAACTGGCACGTCTCATGCTACATGCAAACAGACCTCAAAGATAAACATGCATGCATGACTCTACTGAAGCACTATGACCCAACAAACACAACACCATGTGCATGACAAGACTAAACAAACCATGGACTATACCTGCAACAAGATTAGAAGTACTCTAACATGGTGTATGTGGTAATTAATTAATTAATCAGCTTTATGTAATTACTTAATGCTGTATTTAGTATTGGACCCTGAATCAATTAGTGCAGGAAGGGTGGTACCATCAGGATTGGCATAAAGAAGGCAATAACACGCCCTTGGAGCTCATCGATATATCAGTTGCAAAGGCTGAGGCGCGCGCATACGGCGCGGTCTCATCTGTGTGCAACCCAAATGAAAGCGACTACTACTCCAAGTGTCAACAGGTGTGGTTGGGCCCGTTTCTCCTGTCGGTGACGCGCAACGTCCTCATGGGCGTCGGCTGGAGAATCGAGCCTATGGTCACCAGCAACCTGTGGTCACCGTTGAGAGGAGGCGACTCGTCGAATGAATTCACTCTCACCTGCATTTCCGACCTGATGGGCCTGCCGCAATTCCTCAAGTTCGCAGCCAACGGGTCGTGCACGGGGCGGGGCTGTTGCGAGGCCGAATTGCCGGAAGCATTTCCCGTCCCCGAGTTTGGCCTGTGGTTCCGTTCTGGAAGAAACAACACCATGTTTGAGACCACTCCCTGCTCCTACGCTATGGTGGTGGAGAAGTCACGGTACAACTTCACCACGCCGGACCTGTACGGCTATGCCGTGCTGCCCAAGAGATTTCCAAGGGGCGTCCCATTTGTCCTTGATTTCTTCATAACGAACGGATCATGTCCGCTGAAAGGCCAGCAGCCACCTCCAGACTACGCCTGCGTCAGCGGCAACAGCTACTGTGAGAATGCGACTAGTGGCAAGGGCTATGTCCGCAAGTGTTTGAAGTTTTACGATGGCAATCCTTACATCCCTGATGGATGCCAAGGTGGAGTAGCGTTAACTAAAGTTTTCTTTTAACTCCGACAGACAAACTGTCTTTTAATTTTACCCTTTTACAGACATCGACGAGTGCAAGCTCTGAGAGCTAAATCCTGAGCTCCGTGACTCGTATCCATGCTCTAGTGACGGGATATGCAAAAGCACGTTGGAAGGCTATGACTGTCCATGCAAGCCAGGAATGAAAGGCGACGGCATGAAAGGAACCTGCATGGATAAATTCCCACTACCAGCAAAGGTGATTGTGGGTAAGCACAAATTAAGCTACTGCACCACCCAATTAATTAGTTTTATTTACTTAATCTACTACAGCCATGCATCTACGTACTAGTATTACATGATCCCAATCTACCTCAAAAAAATATTATTTTTGTTTTGTTTTCTCTTTTTATTACGTACATAATTCATCATACACAATTAATGTAACATAATAAACACGTGTTTTTCATAATGGGTAGTAATACTAATGTCATGCGTACAATACTAGTCTAAGTTACTACCTTTGTAATGCAAAGTGTCATAGACTAGTCACAGTGGGAGTAACTTCAGCAGTAACATCGAGCCCAACTCAACAAATTCGCTTATATGGCGATGAATTAATGAAGAGAGAGGTAGTTTGAGTAACTTAGCTAGTTACTGTAACATCACATGTCCCAATGTAATATGAGTCTATAACCTAATAAATGAACCTTCGCATGACATCACACTTATGTTACTACCAATTATGAAGATAGTAACATAATCTAGGGATGATCCTAAAAAAATATAGTCTAGGGATATGTGTATGTTACTAGTGTATGTTACTCTCTGTAGCTAGTCATAGTAGACTTTATTTATTAGCTTGTAGGCTCATTTTCTTTGGAAAGTGCAATGTGATGGTAACACAATATGTTTCCACACCATTTATTTCCTTATTTAATAGTATCTCATGTCACTAATATGCTTAGTTGACATTACATGAGTATGCATGTTACTACCTATGTTACTCCTATGCGACTAGTGTTAGATATATTCTCCAATATAACAAACAGATCTGGGTAGGTACTGTCTGGTGGTAGTAGTGGTGTTTGGGGTTTGAGGTGGACGTGCAGGACACTATTAAAAATGCTAATGATAGATGTTTACTGCTTTTGCTTTTTGGTTACCAATAGTTGAACCCCATGTTACCAATCGTTACTTCTTTGTAGAGAATATTCCAGTCAAAATATTAAGTGTGTGTTACGTGTAGGCAAGCATTGTTCAAGTCAGCCTAGTTTCCCACGCTGGCGACTCTAAAGAAGACACATATGTTCATATGTGGCAGTAATGAGGAATTGATATTAATCACCAACTCAAAAATGAATTGATATTAATCAGCATATAGGCTGATTTTGCACGCGGGTGTTCTGTATAGATCACTATAATGAAAAAAAATCAGAATAAATTATTAAAATAATTGCTTTCTTTATGTATTTTGTTTTGTAGACAGATTAGTTATTGGAAAGTTAGTGATATGAAATCAATTTTTCTTGTGTCCCTCTAGGTGGAATAGGGGGTATTTCTTTAATGGCAATCCTATCATTCCTTATTCTTCTTCGCAGAGAGAAAAGGAAAACGAGAGAATTTTATAAGAAGAATGGTGGGCATGTACTAGAGAAGGCAAAATTCATAAAACTTTTCGAAAAGGAGAAGCTCAAGCCAATTTTGAAGAGTAGCAATTTTATTGGAAAAGGTGGATTTGGAAAAGTTTATATGGGCCTTCTTAATAATGAACAAGTCGCACTGAAGGAGCCAATTAGTGGAACTATCCTAGAGAATGAACAATTTGCAAATGAAGTCATCATTCAGTCTCAAGTCATTCACAAGAATATCGTTAGGCTCATAGGTTGTTGCCTAGAAGTCGATGCCCCGATTCTCGTCTATGAGTTTCTCCCCAATGGTAGCCTGGACGACATCCTTCATGGTGATGGCAAGGAACCTCTCAACTTAGGCCTGCGCTTAAGTATTGCTGCAGAATCAGCAGATGGCTTGGTTTATCTGCACACAAAAACCAATACCAAGATCCTACATGGTGACGTGAAACCAGCAAATATACTTTTGGATGATAAGTTCATGCCAAAGATCTCAGATTTTGGCATATCAAGATTGATTGCGAGAGACAAACAACACACGGGATCTATCATTGGTGACATGAGCTATATGGATCCGGTGTATCTACAAACAGGCCTACTAACCGAAAAAAGTGATGTCTACAGTTTTGGAGTTGTTATCTTGGAGCTTATTAGTGGGATGAAAGCTACACATTCTGACGGTGGTAGCTTAGTGGCCAATTTCCTTGAAGCATACAAAAAGGAGAAGAAAGCAACTCAGTTATTTGACAAGAATATTGCAGTAGCCGAAGATTTGGAGGTTCTTGATAGTTTGGCAGGGATCGCTGTTGAATGTCTTAGCCTTGATGTGGATCAAAGACCATCGATGACAAACATAGCAAAGCGCCTTCTCAATTTGACCGAATGCCGTTAGTCGCAACCTGTTTGTGTATTCTAGTTTAAACAACCTGTATGTATATATGTTCCGTCAAATAAGATATGTAACTATGGATGGGCCAACACTTATGTTTATACTGCCGTTGTGAACAAAATCTTTCACACAGAAGCTCGGGAGGTCTTCCTTGGTTCCAAGAAATTATGTTATTTAACTCATTTAGTAACCTTGTATTTTAAGTCGCAAATGTTTGTATTACTTCATTAAATTCCCTTGTCACTGATACGAGGTTCCACTCTTATTCCTGAATCCTGAAGAACGACCATTTTATTATAAAGCACATGCATCTACATTATGGCTAGTAATAATATTAGGCTTTCGCCCCGCTTTATAAGCAACGATCCAGTTACAACAAACCTCATACAACTCCACACCAATACACACATGGCAAGATACAAGAATTGTTGAGAACAACTACACCACCCCACACAACTCCAAGCTATCTACAGTACGGCAGAGAGAGCGCCGCTTGAAGTTGCCGGAGGCTTCAACCTTGAACAAATCACAGCGTAGAGTCGGAGCTGTGCATGACGAACTGTGAATAAAATTTCCTTTCGTGGCAAAATCCAAAAGTTGTCTATAATGCAAGGGTAAACCAACATAAAAATTGCGAATTAAAATTTTCAAAACTCCCTTTACGGAGCAAATATGATAGGATTCCATTAGCCTATACCAAGCATCTTTAAGATTTTCCCCTTGTTTTTGTTTGAAGTAGAGTACTTCAAAATCTAGTGACAAAAGGGGAGTAATGGCGTTCACCATAATGTCAAGAAGGCAATGAGAAAACAATGGAAAGAGAGAGGCAAATAAAAAAGGCAAATGGTTGTGAAGTGAGGGAGAGAAAAACGAGAGGCAAATGGCAAATAAAGTAAATGCAAAGATAAAGGTTGATAGTGTAGGTACTTGGTAATGTTGATGATGTCTTCCCGGAACGGTGCCAGAAATTCTTCCTGCTACTTGTAGACTGCATTGGATTTTTATCCCCGAAGATAAGAGGAGGATGCAGCACAGTAGAGTAAGTATTTCCCTCATTTAAGAAACCAAAGTTATCAGTCCAGTAGGAGAACAAAGCAACGCCATGTAAATAGCACCTGCACACACGATGCAAACCTTCGCACCCAACGCAAACGAGAGGTTATCAATCTCTCGGCGGTGAAGTAACGAGATTAAAAGGTATATCATAGATTGATAGACTGATAAATAAATAAAAGATAAAATAATGCAGCGGCGCCAAAGATTGGCAAGTTGATGGGAGATGATAGATCTTACAGTAAAAGTACATCCGAAGGCCGCAGGATTCACTAGTGGCATCTCTCTCCAGAAAATAGCATGCGGTGGGTAAACAAATTACTATTGAGCAATTGATAGAAAAGCAAATAATTATGACGCTATCCAAGGCAATGATCATGATATAGGCATCATATCCAAATCAAGTAGACCAACTCCTGCCTACATGTACTACTATTACTTCACACATCAACCGCTATTTAGCATGCATCTAGTGTATTAAGTTCATAAGAACGAAGTAATGCATTAAGAACGATGACATGATGTTGTCAAGACAAAAGCATATAGGAATTCATCCCAACTTGTTATCCTTGATGGCAACAATACATGCGTATCAATTCCCCTTCGTCACTAGGACTGAACACGGCAAGATCAAACCCATTACCGAGCACATCTTCCCATTGCAAGAAGATCTAATCTAGTTGGCCAAACCAAATCAAAACTTCGGTGAAAAAATACAAGGCTATAATAAATCATGCATAAAAGAGATCAGCAAAAAACTCAAATAAAACAAGGATAGATCTGATCATAAACTCATAGTTCATCGGATCTTAACAAACACACCGCACAAAGTCATTACAACGGATGGATCTCCATGAAGATCATGAAGACCATTGTAGAGAGAGAGAGAGAGAGAGAGAGAGAGAGAGAGAGAGAGAGAGAGAGAGAGAGAGAGAGAGAGAGAGAGCGCTATCTAGCTACTACCTACGAACTCTTAGGTCTGTGGAAAACTACTCACGCATCTTCGAAGAGGCGTCAAGGATGATGTAGAGCCCCTCCGTGATGAGTTTCCCCTCCTGCGGAGTATCAGAGAAGGCCTCCAGATGGGATATAGCGAAAACAGAGATTTGCGGTGGCGGAAAAAGTATTTCGTGGACTGCCTGTAGGGTTTTGGAATATTTGAGAATTTATAGAGACGAAAGGATTTCGTGATTCAAAGCTGATGCGAGACTGCCTGTAGGGTTTTGGAATATTTGAGAATTTATAGAGACAAAAGGATTTCGTGATTCAAAGCTGATGCGAGACAAGAGCGCGGGAGGCGAGAGCTGGAGCTCCTCCTTTACGCGAGGTCTACAGTCTACCTACACACAGAGACCAGCTAGGTCTGCTGACGATGGGAAGTCGTCGTCGTCATCCTTTTCTACCGCGTGGTGTGACGAACGTGTAATGTGCTGGCCGGTCTGCCGCGATGCATGCAACCAACGGCAACCCAGCTACGCCTGCAGCCTGCACGGCTCGTTTCACTTGATGATGAGTGCATTGGTTCTGTCCAAGCAGCGAGCTATGGTGGGAGTGGGAGGGAGTGCTGTAATAAATTAGTCAAGTCCCCTGCCTGCACCAACAGCTTCCATTCAATTCAAACGTGTGGGCTGGCCGGTGCCAGTCACCTCCTCCCCAGTACCCACTCACACTCTCGATCGCCTCCCTCTGCTCTAGACCGCCCGCCTCCTTTCTCCACACACACATAGCTACTACTCCCTCCGTCCGAAAATACTTATCATCAAAATGGATAAAAAGAATGTATTTAAAACTAAAATACGTCTAGATACATCTTCTTTTATTTATTTTGATGACAAGTATTTTTGAACGGAGGTACCTGCTGACCCATCCGTTCCCCTCTCTNGAAGAGGCGTCAAGGATGATGTAGAGCCCCTCCGTGATGAGTTTCCCCTCCTGCGGAGTATCAGAGAAGGCCTCCAGATGGGATATAGCGAAAACAGAGATTTGCGGTGGCGGAAAAAGTATTTCGTGGACTGCCTGTAGGGTTTTGGAATATTTGAGAATTTATAGAGACGAAAGGATTTCGTGATTCAAAGCTGATGCGAGACTGCCTGTAGGGTTTTGGAATATTTGAGAATTTATAGAGACAAAAGGATTTCGTGATTCAAAGCTGATGCGAGACAAGAGCGCGGGAGGCGAGAGCTGGAGCTCCTCCTTTACGCGAGGTCTACAGTCTACCTACACACAGAGACCAGCTAGGTCTGCTGACGATGGGAAGTCGTCGTCGTCATCCTTTTCTACCGCGTGGTGTGACGAACGTGTAATGTGCTGGCCGGTCTGCCGCGATGCATGCAACCAACGGCAACCCAGCTACGCCTGCAGCCTGCACGGCTCGTTTCACTTGATGATGAGTGCATTGGTTCTGTCCAAGCAGCGAGCTATGGTGGGAGTGGGAGGGAGTGCTGTAATAAATTAGTCAAGTCCCCTGCCTGCACCAACAGCTTCCATTCAATTCAAACGTGTGGGCTGGCCGGTGCCAGTCACCTCCTCCCCAGTACCCACTCACACTCTCGATCGCCTCCCTCTGCTCTAGACCGCCCGCCTCCTTTCTCCACACACACATAGCTACTACTCCCTCCGTCCGAAAATACTTATCATCAAAATGGATAAAAAGAATGTATTTAAAACTAAAATACGTCTAGATACATCTTCTTTTATTTATTTTGATGACAAGTATTTTTGAACGGAGGTACCTGCTGACCCATCCGTTCCCCTCTCTAATTCCACTCACCAGATCTGGACCCCCTTCCTCTACATTGGTGATTGATGGCGTCGAGCACCGGGGAAGCAGCTCCCAGTCCTAGCTCTCCCGCTGTAGCAAATGCTGCTCCTCCGCCGGCAACCACCATGGAGGTCAGGATGGGTGCCCGGCTGCTGGCAACGGCCCTTCTTGACAGGCAAGCAGCCGCCCAGGGCAACGGCACCGTCGTAGACACGGCAATGCTGCCAGCTTCTCCTCCCGGCGACGAAGAAGCATTTCTTCCAGAGTCGCTCGTGTATGCGGTCACCGCCGGACCAAATGGACAAAATGCACTGTATGCTGCTGTTCTCCGAGGCAAAGGTACGTGCTCACTTCATTTTCAACCATAAATGTTGCTTCAACTGTCGACACATTTTTGTGAGATATTTACAATTTAGCATAAATTTGGAATAGAATAGTTAGTGTTTTGTTCTATTCAAAATATTTTATTAGTGGGACTTGCATGAAGAATAACAACCAAGGTCGGAACATATCTTGGTACACCCAACAACCGAACAGGCCTTTTCCATCTTTACGCACCCAAGAATAGGTCCAAAGTCCGTAGTATCTGTGCAAGATCAGTCACAACATCCACAACCAATCAGCATGGTACACATTAAAGTACTTGGTCGATCGAGAAGAACGGATTATATATTGTTAGACTAGATAAAATATAAAAGATAAATATCAATACCAAAATATTAATGAATGAACAGGGGAAAATGTTTACGTGTGCTCCTCCCAGCAGCATGGCAGGACAAGAAAGTGATGGACATGAGAATAATAGCTATCCAGCACAACACCCCGGTGTTCTTCATAGGCGCCATCATTTGTAGCTGGCTATTGTTCTGCTCCTGCTTTCTTGCAGCTTCATCCCTTTTACTATTGTTTATATAGTGGGACGAGTGTGTAACAAATTAAAATGAAAGTTGTTACTGCATACAAAAGTATATCATTTGGATATCTTTTTAATAATTGGTTCTTAATATTTGGTATATTGGAAGTAATTGGTTTACTAAATTATCATAGCTAAGTTTAGTTATATGTTATTTATAGCATGTTATAGACGATTCATAGGTAAAAAAAACTGCACTATTTTTGGGCCGAGCTGATGTGACTATGCTGTTCTTTAGGGGTAGTCCGTGTGAGTATATGAGTCTGGTTATATCTTTGTGGCACTATGCTATTCTTTAGGTATATCTTTGTAGTTATATGTTTTTTGCGCTACTTTTCAAGAAAATGTCCGTACCATTAGAAAAATGTTTCTGGCATTTAAAAAAATTACTTGTTTCAAAAATATTTCGTAATATTTTTATGAAGTGTACATACAAACTAAAAATGATGTTTGCGTAATTTAAGAAAACATTTGGGGTCATTTAAAATAACTTTGGTATTTAATAAAACGTGCATGCATTTTAAAAATATGTTCATTACATTTCAAAAAATTGTAAAATATAAAAATGTGCATGCAATTAGAAAAATGTTTCTAAACATTTAATACTAATTTTCTTGACATTAATAATATTTTCACACATTTCAAAAATATATTCATGAGATTTTCAGAAAATATTTAGACAATGTAAAAAGATGTTCATGCAATCAAGAAATGTTTCGTACGAGTAAAAAAATTAAACTTGTATTAATGTTTAACATCTATTCAATTTTTTAAGACATGTATTTGAAAATATGTACATCATCTGGTCCGTAAATGTTCAACGTGTTTCAGAAATATGTTCCATGTGTATAAGGCAATCTACAATGTGTATTATAAAAAGTTGACATGTATTTGGAAAATAAATAAATAAATAAAATTAAAATTAAAATTGTAAAACCAAAAAAAGGCAACGACTAGAAAAGCTGAAGGAAACCGATGAAAAAACATATAGAAGCAAAGAAGAAGAAAACATGCAAGAAATCTTCTAAAAACGATCCGAACTGATCCATAGAAGCTTCCTAAAACCGCCGCAAGTTTCTACGTTATTAGGATGGCCCGGTTGCCTCGCGCCACAGCCGAGACGGAGTATCGTCTTGCCGCAGGCGAGATATAGCCCCCGCAGTGCGACACTCCCCTATTCCTCGCCTACTCAATTGTCCATCCATCTGCATGCAATACCAGACGTTCGCCTGTCAATTTTGTTTCTGACGTCCAGGCAAGATATAAAAGATATTGCTTATGGTACTCTTGGTTGGCTACAAATCTGGAGGGGAGTATCCACCTGCTACCTCGAGGGCAATTTGCTACATAGAGAACTGCCGAATTTGGTTCCATCGTCCACGCTTTCGAACCACATCGCTTGAAACATTAAGCCACGAATCCAATGCAAGAATGAATGAATTATCAATTCTACTTTAAGACAAAATATTCCAACGATTCTACATATTGGCAGTGTCTATTCTAGGTTTCATCATATGCTTGCTCGCACATTCATTGTAGGATCCATGCATATTTTTTATTTCTTTTCTGAGGAGTTCAATGTTTAGAGATAGCTGGGTTGTAGCTTACTTAGAAGCTCCATTTATTGTTTTTCAAAATGCTTTCGGTTGAGCCTCGAAGCTGGCACTTCTCATTTCCCCTCCTCCCTCCCTCGCTTCCGCGGGGGACGAGGGGAACCCTACCCGCCGGTCACGCCCCCACCTCCCCTTCTGT
>LR880971.1:802086308-802105390 GCA_904067115.1 Aegilops sharonensis | reverse complement strand
ATATATATATGCATAACGTGTACAATGTGTAGTATCGTAAAATACCAGCAAACGAAAAAGAATTAAAATGGAAACACAAAATTAAATGAAAAAGAAATCATAAAACTAAAAACCCCCCAAACCTTATAGTACCGGTTGGTGTAACCAACCGGTACTAAAGGGCTCCCTGCCCCCGGAGTGGCCTCGTGCCACGTGGTTGGCCTTTAGCACCGGTTCGTGCTGAACCGGTACTAAAGGGGGGGGGGGGGGGGGGGCTTTAGTGACCACACTTTAGTGCCGGTTGTGGACTCGGCACTAAAGGGCGTTACGAACCGGTGCTATTGCCCGGTTCTGCACTAGTGTGCATACAAAAGTATATCATTTGGATATCTTTTTAATAATTGATTCTTAATATTTGGTATATTGGAAGTAATTGGTTTACTAAATTATCATAGCTAAGTTTAGTTATATGTTATTTATAGCATGTTATAGACGATTCATAGGTAAAAAAAACTGCACTATTTTTGGGCCGAGCTGATATGACTATGCTGTTCTTTAGGGGTAGCCCGTGTGAGTATATGAGGCTGGTTATATCTTTGTGGCACTATGCTATTCTTTAGGTATATCTTTTTAGTTATATGTTTTTTGCGCTACTTTTCAAGAAAATGTCCGTACCATTAGAAAAATGTTTCTGGCATTTAAGAAAATTACTTGTTTCAAAAATATTTCGTAATATTTTTATGAAGTGTACATACAAACTAAAAATGATGTTGGCGTAATTTAAGAAAACATTTGGGGGCATTTAAAATAACTTTGGTATTTAGTAAAATGTGCATGCATTTAAAAATATGTTCATTACATTTAAAAAAAATTTAAAATATAAAAATGTGCATTAATTAGAAAATTGTTTCTAAACATTTAATACTAATTTTCTTGACATTAATAAATATTTTCACACATTTCAAAAATATGTTCATGAGATTTTCAGAAAATATTTAGACAATGTAAAAAGATGTTCATGCAATCAAGAAATGTTTCGTACGAGTAAAAAAATTAAACTCGTATTAATGTTTAACATCTATTCAATTTTTTAAGACATGTATTTGAAAATATGTACATCATCTGGTCCGTAAATGTTCAACGTGTTTCAGAAATATGTTCCGCGTGTATACGGCAATCTACAATGTGTATTATAAAAAGTTGACATGTATTTGGAAAATTAATAAATAAATAAAATCAAAATTAAAATTGTAAAACCAAAAAAAAGGGAACGACAAGAAAAGCTGAAGGAAACCGATGAAAAAAACATATAGAAGAAAACATGAAAGAAATCTTCTAAAAACGATCCGAACTGATCCATAGAAGCTTCCCAAAACCGCAGCAAGTTTCTACGGTATTAGGCTGGCCCGGTTGCCTCGCGCCACAGCCGAGACGGAGTATCGTCTTGCCGCAGGCGAGATATAGCCCCTGCAGTGCGAAACTCCCCTATTCCTCGCCTACTCAATTGTCCATCCATCTGCATGCAATACCAGACGTTCGCCTGTCAATTTTGTTTCTGACGTCCAGGCAAGATATAAAAGATATTGCTTATGGTACTCTTGGTTGGCTACAAATCTGGAGGGGAGTATCCACCTGCTACCTCGAGGGCAATATGCTACATAGAGAACTGCCGAATTTGGTTCCATCGTCCACGCTTTCGAACCACATAGCTTGAAACATTAAGCCACGAATCCAATGCAAGAATGAATGAATTATCAATTTTACTTTAAGATAAAATATTCCAACGATTCTACATATTGGCAGTGTCTATTCTAGGTTTCATCATATGCTTGCTCGCACATTCATTGTAGGATCCATGCATATTTTTTATTTCTTTTCGGAGGAGTTCAATGTTTAGAGATAGCTGGGTTGTAGCTTACTTAGAAGCTCCATTTATTGTTTTTCAAAATGCTTTCGGTTGAGCCTCGAAGCTGGCACTTCTCATTTCCCCTCCTCCCTCCCTCGCTTCCGCGGGGGACGAGGGGAACCCTACCCGCCGGTCACGCCCCCACCTCCCCTTCTCGTCCCCTCCTCCCCCCCCCCCCCCCCCCCCCGCCGCGCCCCCCCCCCCCCCCCCCCGGCGCCCCCCCCCCCCCCCCCCCCCCCGGCGCCCCCCCCCCCCCCCCCCCCCCCGGCGCCCCCCCCCCCCCCCCCCCCCCCGGCGCCCCCCCCCCCCCCCCCCCCCCCGGCGCCCCCCCCCCCCCCCCCCCCCCCGGCGCCCCCCCCCCCCCCCCCCCCCCCGGCGCCCCCCCCCCCCCCCCCCCCCCCGGCGCCCCCCCCCCCCCCCCCCCCCCCGGCGCCCCCCCCCCCCCCCCCCCCCCCGGCGCCCCCCCCCCCCCCCCCCCCCCCGGCGCCCCCCCCCCCCCCCCCCCCCCCGGCGCCCCCCCCCCCCCCCCCCCCCCCTCCGCACCGCCGGCGGCGCCTCCTCGTGTCACCGCGCATGGAGCTTGGTGAGGGCCAAGATCGGTGGCCGAGACTCCACGCTTGGGTCTGGCGCGACGGCGGAGCGGATCTCCGCCTTGCGACAGCGACCTGCGGGCTCTATGGCGTGGCGGGCTGCTTTGGAGGGGCGCGCCTCCTGGAGCTATGATGTGGTGCTAGAGACTAAGATCTGGCAGTTGGTTCAAGGTGGCGGCGCGGGCCGGCTTCCGATGTACCTCCGGTGGCAATGGTGGCCGCTGGAGGTAGGCCAGCGACCTTGGGTGTGGCTGCGGGGTGCTGGCATCCGACGGTGGAGGGGGCATTGCGGCTCTCTGCGGGTGCGTGGATGAGGTTAGCATGCTCGATGGCGGGCCGTGGTTGGTTACGATGGGGGCTAGCGCGGGCGTGGAGACGTGGAGATGGCCGTGGCTGGTGCATCCTAGGCTGCCCGATGTTCGGAGCTGCCAGTGCCGGGCGGCTGCCTGTCGTGATCTGGAAGATCGGACAGGGCACTAGCTGTTGCTGCTCTCTCAAGGTGTTGCTGGCAGGTGGCCGAAGATGTGGCCTCGGATGCGGGGGTGCGATCCCTTGCCTAGTCCGGGCTCTCCACAGTCATGCGGCCTAGTGCGTAGTCGCTGGGCAGCTGTGGCGGCGGTGCTGCCCGGCTATGGCCCCCCGCCGGGCGGCTGCGTGGTGGGACCTTGTCGGTTGGCGGGGAGGTGGTTGCCTCCCGGCCTATTGGTGGCGTCTGCGTGTTGTGGCATCAGGGAGTTATTCGGAGAGGGATGCCGAGGCGGCGGCCCCGGGTGGTGGGCTACTTGATGGGGTCTCCGGCGGGTCACCGGGAAGCAGTAGTGGCTGTGTTTCTCGGTCACGCGGACGGCGAGGAATGCGGCATAGGGAGGGTCTGGCGTTTTCTTCGTCGCGGCTGAGGAGGTTCCCAGTTCTGGTTCTGGAGATCCTGGCTACACCACGGTGACCGGCTTGACGCATGTTTGGCTTGTGGATGCAACTGCGCGAAAGCTCTATGCTTCGGCCTGACGACACCCATGTGTGCCGCTCTCCTCTTGAGGACGCCGTCGCAGTTGCATCCACTGTCAGTGTTCCAGGTGAAAACGTTGTTCCGTTTCGTTGGACGTGGTGATGGCGACGCGTTGCCGAGGGGACCCATGAGTTGGTGGTCGTTGTTGGCGCCGCCTCTCGCAGCGCCGCTCTTCTTCTACCTTGGTGCTGCCTCTCACAGCTCCCTCTCTCTTTCTCTGGTTGTTTCTCTCTATCTTCTTCTCACAAGAAAACACACACACATATGAAACTCTACACACACACACACGCAACCAAGGAGAAGACCAGCTGGTGCTTTGCCAAGAGGCTCTCCTCCTCGGTGGAACAAGAGACTACATTGTCTATTTTCCCAGCCCTCACGGCCTCGTTCTTCATTACTCCAACGCAAGGTTATATATACAAAGGACCACGGACTATGCCGTGCACTCACGCACAGCAGCCCACTACCACCACTAACTAACCACTGCATGCACTACCCACGGCCTAAACTCACTCCATGATCCAAATGACTCGGCAGCCACTTGTGACCAGGCCACTACATGCATGCATCAACTAGTAGCAACGATACTCTCGGCTAGGACTAAACGAACTCACGCATGGACAGCTAGTCCAACAAACAGAACGACCGGCCGGTTCACCCGACCCAATTTGATGCAGTCCATCACGGCTCCAGCCTCTGATACGTCTTGCCGCTTCTCACGCAGCACCATCGGCATCTCGCCGTGCTCGCCGCCTCACACGGCATCCTGGCATCTCACCTCCTTGGCGCGCTCAGCTGAAGCCTTCACCGGACGAACACCACACTAGACTAGACTACATGCAAAACTCAAACATGCTAATAAAAGGAATCAAGATTAAAGCTAACAGTCGTCGCTGTGTCCCGACTGATGTTTGTTGTCTGTTATTTTCTAAGTTCTGCGTTCTTTGAGGGCTTCCTCTTCACCATTGTATCGTTCGGCTGTGTACTCATGGTTGGTGCTTTATATATAAAGCGGGGCGTAAACCTTTTTTTTAATGCAAAATGGGGCGTAAAGCCTTTTTAGGTAATGCTTTTGGTTGCTGCATACTATAGCATGGTGGTGGGGGTCGATTTTTTGTGTGTGTCAATTAGCTAGCGCTGTGGTTATGATTTCTACAAGGACAAAGCGACTTTTAGTGCGCCCTACTAAGTTCATTGATGAGAGTCAAGCAGGGTGTAGATTTGTTCAGTCAAGTGTTTACTAGTTCCAGCAGTTTAGAAGTTTTGTTGACGATTAACTTCAACTTGTTATATATATCACATATGGGGGGAACACAAACAAAACACTCTGAAATTGCGATATTAATGTGGCATAACCCTGACTGAAAAATGTCAAGCGTAGCAGAGTAGAATACAGAGCAATGGGCCACTCAAACTAACATATCGTTCTAGGTTGTATGCATCTTATGATGCAGAGACTGTGGGTAGTAAAAGCTTCCAGTATATATAAAAAACGAAACATCAACAACTTATGTTGACTGCATTGTACGAACACCAAATCATGGAGGACAGGCCCAACATTGTATGAACACCGTATCATGGAGGACAGGCCCCATACGTTTTTTCCCATTCATCTTTGGAGCCTAGGAGGAAACGACATCATGCTCGCCTCCTAAATAACCTATATGCATGCCACCATCATTACCACATGGTTTCTTAATATCAAATTCCAAAAGGGTGAAGAGGCCTCTATTATGATCATGGCTCACCTCTTAGAAAAGAAAACGATCTTATCTTATTGGAGCGAGTCACGGTGCAATCATCGTTGCTTGACTAGTTAGCACTTAGCAGAACTGTGTGTAGCAAGTTGGCAGTAGAAAAAAATTATCCTCAATCTCGATCGCGTGTGTTGCTCGATCAAATGGTGCCGGACAGAATGAAATAGTATGAAGATGCATTCCTAAAGCAGAGAATCTGAGCCCTTTTAGAAAAGCCAACAATGTCCTCGCAATGGTACATTCTTTTAGGAAAGGTGTCACCTTTCTCGAGTAGTTAAGTGCATTCTTTTGACACTTGGGGAACTGCCACTTCAAACAAACAAGCGTCTTATAGTAAAAAGAGAGAGAAGATGAAGATTAGTACTATTACTAGGAAAGAATGACGATGAGGGTGTAGTAGAACCATCGACGCTACCGATATATAAGTTTAGATGACTGAGTAAGCCCGATCGGAGCTTAATTAGCTTGCGTCCATGTCATCCACCAAGTTAGCTTGCAAGAGAGCGCAAAACATAGACCAGCATGACCACGCCCTCGCAATCCCTGTCCCCGCCGCTGCCAATAATCCTACTCCTCTTCCTCCTCCTTCCAGCAGCGACTCATTTGATCCTAGAGGCTGCTGCTGCTGAACAAGATGAGCAGCAGCCAATCACACTTCCAGGTTGCCCCAATAGGTGTGGCAACATAAGCATCCCCTACCCATTCGGCATGAAGCCTGGCTGCTTCCGCGAGGGCTTCCAGGTCACCTGCAATGACTCCTTCAATCCCCATCGCGCCTACCTTGCCGACAGCGGAGTAAACCAGCATATAAACGAGGTGTACTTCAGGCTGGAGGTATGCTGTTTTAGTAGCTAAAACTATGGTATATAAGAGTACTAGTAGTATAGTACTTATGGTTTATTATGTGGTAATTAATTAATGTTGTGTTTCGTATTGGATTGTAAATTATGCAGACAGAGTGGAGTAAAGTTTGGAATAGATCAGTGGATAAAACGGCCTTCGAGCTCATCGATATATCCGTTGCAAAGGGTGAGGCGCGCGCATACACCGCGGTTTCATCTATTTGCAGCCAAAATCAAATCGATTACCTATCCAAGAATCAACATATGGAGTTGGGCAAGAAGATGAGTCCATTCCTCCTATCGGTGCTGCGCAATATTCTCATCGGCGTAGGCTGGAATGTTCAGACTATTGTCTATACCTACCCGTGGTCGCCGCCGGTGGATGGCAACTCACGGGAGAAATTCATTCTCTCCTGCCTTTCGGACCTCGGGGCCCGGCAGTTCCTCAAGTATGCAACCAACGGGTCATGCAAGGGGCGGGGCTGCTGTGAAGCTGCCCTGCCGGAAGCATTTCCCATCACTGAGCTTGCACTGACGTTCAGTTTGGGCCCAACAAACACCTTGTTTGAGACCAATCCGTGCTCCTACGCCATGGTGGTGGAGAGGTCATGGTACAACTTCTCCACACCGGACATGTACGGCAACGAGGTGCTGCCCAAGAGATTCCCAAGCGGTGTCCCCTTTGTTATCGATTTTTCCATCCCGGATGGTTCATGTCCCACGAAAGGCCAGCAGCCACCACGGGACTATGCCTGTGTCAGCGGCAACAGCTCATGCGTCAATCCGATTAGTGGCCATGGCTATGTCTGCAAGTGTTGGGAACATTACTATGGCAACCCTTATATCGCCAATGGATGCCAAGGTTGAATTAAAGTTTTTAATTTGCACATCCAGACTCTCTTTTAATTTTACACCACATTAGCTTATATAATAACTCCCATCTTAATTTCATACATTTATATTCCATATTTTTCAGACATCGATGAGTGCAAGCTCCGCAATTTGTATCCTTGCTCCAGTGACGGGATCTGCAAAAACACCTTGAGAGGCTATGGCTGTCCATGTAAGCCTGGCATGAAAGGTGACGGCATAAAAGGAACCTGCACAGATAAATTCCCCGCAGCAGCACGGGTGATTTTGGGTAAGCACAAATTTAGGCTACAACTGTGTCTGTTGTTAGATACTCGTATCTAGCTGTTAGTACACGATCTGAATCTATCCGTTCTTCCTCTGTTTGTAGTTCGTGCATAATTATGTTGTTATATCTACTTAATGTTTCTTAATCAGCATGCGTCCCCTCAGACATATTCCTGGATAACTAACAGAACATGGTAGGTATCCCGAAGCAAAAAAATAAAAAATGGTAGGTATCGTCTATCTGGTGGCGTCCGTAAAAGGTCAAAAAACGAACAAAATTGTTGCCGTGGCAGGAATGAAACATACTATTTATTTTCACTTTATATTTCCTTCTTATACCTGGTACTCCCTACTAAACCTGACCTAGTACTAAGATTTGACAATGTAGAACAGTGCTCAAGCTAAACAGATGGTTAACTGGTGCCGGAAATTTTGGAGGCCCAGAACTCAGTCTTAGAGTCCAAATTTGAAGGTCTCGATATACCCAGAGCTAAACTCATGCTTGTTTTCTAGATCTCCACATAGGTACATACAATTTAAGTACTTCTGAGTTATACCGAAAAAGGCTTTCGCCCCGCTTTATACATAAAGCAAAGATCATCGACACAACGGTACAAACGCACGCCACCACACACGCACACACCCAAGGCAGGATACATAGGCGCTGAGCGCAACAACACCACCCCGATCTACGAAGAGATGAAGCCGCATACGACGAACCGTGGACTCCAAGACGGCGCCTTCAGGAAGGATACGACACTGGAGCGCCGCCGCCGACCGACCAGAGGGTCAGAGTTTCCCCTGAAGCAACACAACGGGCAATGAGAGCTGCGACGACGCCTTCAAGAAGGGAACGAGCTTCGCCATCGCCGGTCCGTCCGAGGATAGAACAGGTTTTCACCCCGGCCAACACTCACCGCCACCGACCGCCACACCCCGGCCACCACGCCGCCCACACGGCCATGGCAGCCGGGCAGCACCAAGCCACGGGCCCTGGCTCTGCCCATGAGCACCGAGCTACCACCACAAGGGCCGCCGCCCCGACATCCAAGACCAAGACACCACCTCACCTGAGACCCGTCGCTACCCAACCAAAGAGACAAGCGGAAAGGCCTGGCCTTTCGCACCCCTGAGCGGCCCCCAGCGTAGAGACGCAATAGACCGGCCACAACAGGCCACCATCGCCCCGTCCTGCAGCACCGGGCGCGAGACGAGCTCGGTCCCGCGGCACCGGGCGCGAGACAAACGATGGCCGATAGCTGGAGCCGGCCAGCCCTTCGATGCAAGCAGAGCCCGGACAAGGAGAAGGTGAAGCAAAGGTCGAAACGACCTGACCGCAGACGAGCCGACGCCGGATAAGCCGGCCGCCGCCATGGCAAGAGCCGCCGGCCACCGTGTAGCCGCCGCGCGACCTCCCGAACCTCCCCGCGCCGTCGCCCACGGCCGGAGCAACAGCCACGCCCGGCCGCTGCCCCAACCTGCGCCGCCTGCCGGAAATGTTGCGTCAGATCCGGCCGGCACGCCCCCACCTCCACCAGCTCCAGCCCACCTCCGGCAACGACCGAGAGGAGAGGGAGGCCAAGCCAGAGCACGTAGAGAAGGGATCCACCAGATCCGCCCACAGCAGCCCGTGGCCAGATCCGAACCACCGCCGCCACCACGGGCACGCAGCCGCCGCACCGCCGCCGTCGCCCCCCACGCCGCCGCCGGGAGCCACCGCCACCGCACCACCGAGCCCCGCGATATACAAGTGTGGTAATGGTTTTAGTACGCGCTGCTGTGAATAGGATTGGTTTTTTATTTATGAGACAGAAGGAGTAGCGATGGGTGTTTATTGTAGCAAGGTACAACAAGTATATGACTCAGAATGGTGGACAGAGAACAACAAACTCCTAGATGTAAGCCTCTGATGTTCTCAGATTTGGGTTCTACTCAACTATCACAGACGGTTCCTCACACAAAGCCATATGTGATAGTCTTGTATTATTAGTGACCAATTAAGTCAGACAGTTCACAAAATCATCTGTGATAATGTTTTGTTTCCCACACGGATGTCTTTGAAAAGGGCTCATGCTCATGTCTGACACTAATGACAAATCAATGATATTAATCAGCGTGTGGGCAAATTCCCAATGTACCATTGGATAGTCAATCTTGGGCCTTGGGGTGTAGCCACGTACCCCTGAGCTAGAAAATACATGCTATCGTGGAAAAAAAGCTAAGCAAGTTAACAGAAGAGTTGTTCGCTTCTTATATTTTCTTCTGCACGCAGAATACTTATTAGAAATTCAGTTATATGAAATCTTTTTATTTATGTGTCCATGTAGGTGGAATAGGTGGTGTTTTTGTCATTGCAGCAATATCATTGCTTATTCTTCTTCACAAAGAGAGAAAGAAAACTAGAGAATTTTATGAGAAGAATGGTGGGCGTACATTAGAGAAGGCCAATTTCATAAAACTGTTTGAGAAGGAGAAGCTCAAGCCAATTCTGAAGAGGAGCAATTTTCTTGGAAAAGGCGGCTTCGGCGAAGTTTACAAGGGCATTCTTGATAATGAACCAGTCGCAGTGAAGAAGCCGATTAGTGGTAGTGTGCTAGAGAATGAACAGTTTGCAAATGAAGTCATCATTCAATCTCAAGTCATCCACAAAAACATCGTTAGGCTCATAGGTTGTTGCCTAGAAGTTGATGCCCCGATTCTAGTCTATGAGTTTCTCTGCAATGGTAGCCTCGATGACATTCTTCATGGCAACAACAAGGTGCCCCTCAACTTAGGTCTGCGTTTAAGTATTGCTGCAGAATCAGCAGATGGTCTGGTTTATATGCACTCGAAAACCAATACCAAGATTCTACATGGCGATGTTAAACCAGCAAATATACTTTTGGATGATAAGTATGTGCCAAAGATCTCAGACTTCGGCATATCAAGGTTGATTGCAAGAGACAAAGATCACACGGGATCTATCATTGGTGACATGAGTTATATGGATCCGGTATATCTACAAACAGGGCTACTAACAGAAAAAAGTGATGTCTACAGTTTTGGAGTTGTCATCTTGGAGCTTATTAGTAGGAAGAAAGCTACACATTCCGACGGTGGTAGTTTAGTAAACAATTTCCTTGAAGCTTACAAGAAAGAGAAGAAAGCAACTCCATTATTTGACGAGGAAATTGCGGTAACAGAAGATTTGGAGATTCTTGATAGTTTGGCATGTATTGCTGTGGAATGCCTTAACCTTGATGTGGATCAAAGACCATGGATGACAAACGTAGCAGAGCGTCTCCTCATTATGGATCGATCCCGCAAGTCGTAATTTGTGTTGCATGTTGTAGTTTGAACAACATGTGTATATGTATGGGGTCGAAAAAAGGCGACTATGAATGGGGCAACCTCTATCTTATTGCTGTTGTGAACAAAATCGTTGAAGTAGAACCAAGGAAGGTCTCCCTTGGTTGCAAGAAAATTTGTAATGTATCTCTTTGTGTAACAGCGTGTTTTTACCTAATGTATCAGCTCGTTAATTTAATTGGTCGTATTTCTGAGGAATCATCATCATTTATTATCGAGAACTGAAACTGAATGCACCCCTTTCATCGACTGCATTCTAACATCCTGGTATAGATGGCCTCGAGTGAAAGTACCAAATCTGTTGACTTCCTGGAACACTTAGTTGCATTTACTCCTTTGGTTTCTCCCGGTTGGTGTCATGCTGCCCAAGACTTCACTGCTGCATCATTCTCTGCCTGCTTGCTTCTCATTGATCGATAGGCATTTCCAACTTCAGTTTGCACAACGACATTGGCGATTTTTCTCACTAGATCCAATACGAAACTCCCCATCATTCATCCTCGAAAGCAACATTGGTCTATTGCGACAATACTAGTGCCACATACTTGTCCACAAACCTAGTGCAATATCAATGTACCAAGCATCTTGAAATGGATCTTCACTGTTTCATGGATTGCCTGCTCTAGGTGAAGATCGAATACTTCATGCGCCATGCGCTTCACAATTTGTGGATATCTTCACGAAGGGGTTGACATCTGTGGTGTTTCAAGACTTCAAATCCAGCCTCAGTAACCTCCCGGGTAATGTTCCGGCGGAAGGGGGTGTTAAGACCTTAGTTTGTGATTACGCATTTGTTCAAGAGTTAATGTGTTTGCAGCAGATTATACAATGATCGATGCATTTGCTTGCAACTGCATTTTGTCTCCCTGGATGATAGCTATGACTCGTCTAAGATAATTGAAGGAGCTACGTTATTTTCTGTTACGAACTGATCTTTCTGACAACATTTTGAAAATAGACGTCTTTGTACTATTTGGTCATGCCAGCTCGATCCACAAACATATTTTGGTTGATTTTCTTCAGAATACAAGGGCATAGTTTTGAGTAAACTCATGTAGAACAGAGTTGTCTCTATTATTCAGAGCTCTCCTAGTTTTGTACGTAATGATACTCAATGTCTATCATGCCGTTTGTAAGGTTGATTCTAGGCTATCTCACGGTGTGACCGTTCTTGCGGCCACTGGTGCAGCAGCTCGCACGGCTCCCAATGCCCACTATCTCCCTGTTTGCTGTCACTACCCTGTCTAAAGATGATTAAAGAAAGAGAGAGAAGATCTACTATCCTTTTTTGCTGTCACGCTCAGTCAAGTGATGATTAAAGAAAGAGAGGAGATGAAAGGTAGTACTGGAATACGTAGCAAGGAATGACGAGATAGGTATAGTAGAACCGTCTACGCTACCAGTAAGTAAGTTTAGCACGCTGCAGTCAAGGCTGGGTCAAGTGATGATTAAAGACAGAAAGGGAGAACATGGAAAATGGGTGTACCAATAAGTTTAGCTAACAATGTGTACACCACTCACTATGCCCGGACAGTGTAATAAACGATGTTTGGGACCTCGTAGTAAGTGATGTAGTAAGTTTTTCTTGTGTGGGAAAAGTGATGTGATAAGCTCCGTGCTTTGTTGCTGACGATGGCGGCGCTCGCGGGCGTCGTTATCTTCTTGAAGACGTCGTCGTGGTGCTCCTCTTCATGCCAGGGTTCCGGGTGAAGACCCTTGTCCGCTCTGGACTCGGCAGCGTTTTTCCTCCTGAAGGCGTTGTCGTGGAGCTTAGGTGTTTAGGTCTTTGTGTGAAATTGTACTCGGTTTTTCTTATGCTTTCTTCCGGTAGCGTAGGTGGTCTGTGTGATCCGGCTATCTTGGGATCGGCGTTGTATGAGGGCTACCTCAGCATCTTGTATCGTTCGACCGTGTACTTGATCCGGTGACTGCTTTATATATAAAGTGGGGCGAAAGCCTGTCTCAAGAGTAGTAAAGAAAACAGCATGGCTATACTGCTGACGCTTTTGACAAGATACTCAGCCGACGTTTCCATCAGGCCGTTTGTAAGAGTTCTGCTACACGGATGACATCGTTCGGCCGATTTGCAGATGATGCCATAAATGCAACCATTCATGGGTTAGAAAAAGTGTCTAACAGCCGCTGGATAAAATGTGGTCTGCAAATCGGGCAGGAAGTATCGGCCGCAAAGTAGTTCCGCGTTTGTAAATTTGATGCTAGGCTATCTCACGGTGTGGACTTGCTTGCGGCCACTGGCGCAGCAGCTCGCACGGCTCCAATGCCCACTATCTCCCTGCTTGCTGTCACTACCCAATCTAGTGATGATTAAGGAAAGAGAGAGATCTACCATCCTTTTCTGCTGCGATGCTCAGTCAAGCAATGATTAAAGAAAGAGAGAGAAGATGAAAGGTAGTACTACCTCCGTCCCATTAGTCCCTTTGTAATTTTTACTAAATTTTAACCAAAAATTTAATTGATAAAATATTAGTGCATGTTAATAAAAATTGTATAGTTGGATTTGTATTTGAACATAGTTTTCAGTGATATAATTTTTAGTGACATGCATGTACATTTTGTTAGTCAAATACCAATAAACTAGGATAGAGGTAGTACTGGAGTACGTAGCAAAGAATGACGATGGGTACACTAGAACCGTCTACGCTACCAATAATTAAGTTTAGCATGTTGCAGTCAAGGCTGGGTCAAGTGATGATTAAAGACAGAGAGGGAGAAGATGAAAGATGGGTGTACCAATAAGTTTAGGTAATAATGTGTCCACCACTCAGTATGCCCGGACAGTTTAATAAACGATGTTTGGGGACCTTGTAGTAGGTGATGTAGTAAGTTTTTTCTTGTGTGGGAAAAGTCATGTAATAAGTTAGGTTGTATGCATCTTATGATATAGAGACCGGGTTAGTAAAAGCTTCCATTGTCTAAAAGAAAGACCAAAGCATCTGCAACTTATCTTGACTGCATTGTATGAAAACCAAATCATGGAGGACAGACCCAACATTATTTCCTGTTCGTCATACAGACCGAGCAAACTTCGTCATGCTCAGCTCCTAGATGCCCTATGCGGCTATGGTCATCACCACATGGTATCTACATATCAAAATCCAAAAGGGCGAAGATGCCTCTATTATGATGCTGGCTCACCTCTTAGAAAATAAAACGAAGTCCGTGCAACCTTTGTTATCTTATTGGGGCAAGACGGCGAGTCACGGTCCAATCATCACTGCTTGACTAGTTAACCCTTAGCAAAAATGTGTGGAGCAAGCTAGCAGACATCCAATAATTCTCCTGAATCAATCACGTGTGTTACTCGATCAGATGGTGGCCTGCAGAATCAAATCGTACGAAGATGCATTACTAAAGCAGAGACTCGGAGTCTTTTCAGAAAAGGTGGCAATTACCTTGGAATGGTACATGTTCCAGCCTTTTCTTTTAGGAAAGGTATCACCTTTTTTTTTCTAGTTAGGTGCATTCTTTTCAAGCTTGTGGAACTGACACTTCAGATGAACAAGCGTCTTACAGTAAAAAAGAGAGAGAAGATGAAGATTAGTACTAGCCCTAGCAATAAATGGCAATGGGGGTATACTAAAACTGTCGATGCTACCAAATATATATGTTTATACGCCTCAGTAAGCCCGAAAAGCGCTTAATTAGCTTTGTGTCCATAGCATAGATCGAGTTAGCTTGCAAGAGAGCGCAACACATACACCAGCATGACCTGCGAGTGTGGCTCTATGGAGAGGGAGGGGACGACTAGTTTCGTGGGAGGGTGAGTGGGGTGAGCGTGGGTGGAGCTGAAAAGGACAAATTCCACGGTGCCCTAAAAACGAGAACCAAAAAACATAATTTTTTTCATAGACAGACACGCCACGCGCGGACAAACAACAAAGAACACTTCACATAGGCATCGATGGAGGGCATGACATGCCTAATTGCCAGGCGGCACGGCAGAGGGCATGACACGCCTAATTGAAAGGCGGCCCTGACACACAAGGTAGACTGGTGGTTGGAGGAACTACCACGCCAAATTGGCATGCGAAACTGTTGGTGTACAACCACGGCAAACAGAAGGGCGTACCTATATTCTCGAAACGCCAAACACTGAGACAAATCATTGGTGAAACACTCCAAACAGATGGACGTGTTCATATTCATGTATTGACGCCTACTACCTAGGCGTTTCAGGTATACGTCAGAACATCCAACTAGAACAACGGATGTATTTGATGCGAGGATGCTCGGCATTGCAAGAAGACTAGATATTCGAGCGGCAATATGTGTTTTAGGGGTCAGTGGGCCACATAAGACCCTCTAGGGGTCATTTAGTAAAACTAATACTGTACACTATTTCCCTTGTTTGTGATTAGGCATTCGTTTGTTCAAGAGTTAATGTGTTTGTAGCAGATTAAACAATGATCGATGCATTTGCTTGCAACTGCATTTTGTCTCTCTGGATGATAGCTATGACTCATCTAAGATAATTGAAGGAGCTACGTTATTTTCTAACAACATTTCGAAAATAGACGTCTTTGTACTATTTGGTCATGCCAGCTCGATCCACGAACATATTTTGGTTGATTTTCTTCAGAATACAAGGGCATAGTTGAGTAAACTCATGTACAACAGAGTTGTCTCTATTATTCAGAGCTCTCCTAGTTATGTACGCAATGATACTCAATGTCTTGACCCGCCACTGCACTTGGCGGCATCTGCCCCCAAAGATTACTGAACCACGCCCTGCACAATACACCGAGCGATGCACTTTACTTTTAGTTTAATGCTTGTTCCCCATAAAACGAATTACATAGTTGTTTGATACTTTGATTAATGGATATAGATAGTAGTCACTTAAGGGGTAGTAAAGAAAAGAGCATTGCTATACTGCCAACGCTTTTGACACGATACTCAGCCGACGTTTCCATCAGGCCGTTTGTAAAGTTGATGCTAGGCTATCTCACGGTGTGGCCGTGCTTGAGGCCACTGGCGCAGCAGCTCGCACGGCTCCCAATGCCCACTATCTCCCTATTTGCTGTGACTACCCAGTCTAGTGATGATTAAAGAAAGACAGAGAAGATCTACTATCCTTTTTTGCTGCCATGCTCACTCGAGCGATGATTAAAGAAAGTAAGAGAAGGTGAAAGGTAGTACTGGAGTACGTAGCAAGGAATGACGATGGGTATAGCAGAATCGTCTACGCTACAAATAAGTAAGTGATGATTAAAGACAGAGAGGGAGATGAAAGATGGGTGTACCACACTCAGTATGCCCGGACAGTGTAATAAACGATGTTTGGGGACCTTGTACTAGGTGATGTAGTAAGTTTTTTCTTGTGTTTTAAAAGTGATGTAATAAGTTAGGTTGTATGCATCTTATGATATAGAGACTGTGCTAGTAAAATCTTCCATTATCTAAAAGAAAGACCAAAGCATCTGCAAATTATCTTGACTGTATTGTATGAAAACCAAATCATAGAGGACAGACCCAACATTATTTCCTGTTCATCATTCAGGCCGAGCAAACATCATCATGCTAAGCTCCTATAGATACCCTATGCGGCTATTGTTATCACCACATGGTAACTTACATATCAAAATCTAAAAGGGCGAAGATGCCTCTATTATGATCATGGCCCACCTCTTATAGAAAAACAAAACGAAGGTCGTACAACCTTTGTTATCTTACTAGGGCGAGCCACGTTCCAATCATCACCGCTTGACTAGTTAGCACTTAGCAGAAATGTGTGGAGCAAGCTAGCAGATAAACAATAATTCCCCTCAATCGATCGTGTGTGTTCCTCGATCAGATGGTGGCCGACATAATCAAATCGTACGAAGATGCATTACTAAAGTAGAGAGTCGGAGTACTTTTATTAAAGGTGGCAATTACCTTGCAATGGTACGTGTTCCAGCCTTTTCTTTTAGGAAAGGTGTCACCTTTCTTTCTTTTGAAGTTATAAGTGCATTCTTTTGTAGCTTGTGGAACTACCATTTCAAACAAACAAGCATCTTATAGTGAAAAGAGAGAGAATATGAGGATTAGTACTAGTACTATCGATTGTTTTAAAAGGCAGGTTATGGTAAATAGCGGCAGTTTTCCAAAATAGATATAGTAATTAAGGCTATAGCCGGCTATTTTATTATTTTACTGGACACCTGTACATAAATCTTATAGCTAGGCATTTAGTGGCACCATGGTCAAACAACTATAGCAGAGCTATAATCGGCTATCTAAAACTTTGGTACTACCAAAGAATGATGATGGGAATATAGTAGAACCGTCAACACTAATATATAAGTGTAGACGACTCAGTAAACCACAACAGAGCATAATAAGCTTTGCATCCATATCATAGACCTAAGTTAGCTTCCAAGGGAGCGCAAAAACACACACCATGACCATGCCCTCTGAATTCCATTCCCAGCCCCTGAACACAATCCTACTCCTGCTCGTCCTCCTTTCAACAGCATCTCACATGATCCTGGAGGCTGTTGCTTCTGAGCAAGATGAGCAGCAGCCAATCACACTTCCGGGTTGCCCTGACAAGTGCGGCAATATAAGCATTCCCTACCCATTCGGCATGAAGCCTGGCTGCTTCCGCGAGGGCTTCCAGGTCACCTGCAATGACTCCTTCAATCCCCATCGCGCCTACCTTGCCTACGACGGAGTATTCCAGCGGGTTAACGAGATTTACTTCAGGGCGCAGGTATGGTATGTTTGGCACGCCAAGTAGTAAGGCTGGTTGTAGTGGGGAATATCATATACTAGTATCATGCATATGATACTAGTGTATGATACTACCTCCCTAATGCATAGTATCATATATTAGTATCATGTAATATTTTATTTATTGCCATGCATGACACAAAGTAGTATAGCATTTAATATGATACGGTATCATGATATGATACTACACCCTCTCTTTCTTCCTTTAATGCTATGACACCTCATCAAAATTGCCTAGTTGGTATGCATGATACTAGCTATGATACTACCATTACAACCAGCCTAAGTACTTACTGGAATGTGTGGTAAGAGTGACTAATTAATTGATGTTTCTTCCTTTTGAGAAGGTAATTAATGTTGTGTTTTGGTATTGGGCCGTAAATTAATGCAGAAAGGGTTGTGCCAGCGTAATCGTGTTTGGAATAGAACACGGGAAGATACGGCCTTGGAGCTCATCGATATATCAGTTGCAATGGGTGAGGCGCGCGCATACGCCGCAATCTCATCTCGCTGCAGCGCAAACCATACCGACTCCTTAAGCAAATCTCTACGGATGCGGTTGGGAGAAAAGTTGAGCCCGTTTGTCGTGTCGGTGACACGCAATGTTCTCATCGGCGTAGGCTGGAGAGTCCAGCCTAAGATGAATAGCTACTTGTGGTCGGCGTTGGCGTCAGACGCGGTGTCGGCGCATGGATACTCATCGAATGAACTCACTATTTCCTGCCTTTCATACCTCATGCGCATGCCGCAGTTCCTCAAGTTCGCGACCAACGGGTCGTGCTCGGGGCGGGGCTGCTGTCGGGCTGCCTTGCCGGAAGCGGTTGCACTCACCAGGTTTGCATTGTGGATCAGTTTCGATGAACCAAACACCTTGTTTGTGACCAATCCATGCTCCTACGCCATGGTGGTGGAGAGCACATGGTATAACTTCACCACGCCGGACATGTACGGTTACGAGGAGATACCCAAGAAATTCCCAAGGGGCGTCCCCTTGGTAATCGATTTCTCCATCAGGAATGGTTCATGTCCAGAGAAAGGCCAGCATCCACCTCCGGACTATGCTTGTGTCAGTGGCAACAGCTCATGTTCAAACGCGACCAGTGGCCTGGGTTATGTCTGCAAGTGTTGGGACCATTACGATGGGAACCCTTACATCGCCAATGGATGCCAAGGTCAAATTAAAGTTCTTAATTTACAAATCCAGACTCTCTCTTTTACACCTTACTGCTTATATATATAGGAACTCCTTAATTTCATGACTTTATGTTTTGTTTTTTCAGACATTGACGAGTGTAAGCTTCGCGATTTATATCCTTGCTCCAGTGATGGGATCTGCAAAAACACGTTGGGAGGATATGCATGTCCATGTAAATCCGGAATGAAAGGCGATGGCGTAAAAGGAACCTGCACACATATTTTCCCCCAAGCAGCACGGACGATTTTGGGTAAGAAAAATTTAAGCCAGCGCATGCCCCACATTGATTAATTATAACCATGTACCTTCTTTTATGGTACTCTCAATGCTTGGTGGTTAGCACGGTTTTATAGGCAAAAATGACGAAGTGGCATAATAATTAAAGAATAAATAGAATGGAGTTGTATGTTTTATAAAGGGAAAAGTATACTTTTCTACCCTCAACTTTACCGACAGTCTAGAAATGATTCTTCAACTACAAACCAGAAAAACCTAGTCCCTCAATTGTTGAAACCGGTTAGTTTTTGTCCCTCAAACGACTTCAGGTGGTTTTGTACTGACATGGCATGGTTTTGATAATTGACATC
>LR880971.1:802064771-802085811 GCA_904067115.1 Aegilops sharonensis | reverse complement strand
CTCTCTCTCTCTCTCTCTCTCCCCGTTCACAGGGAAGCACCTCACCGCATGCCTGCTCTGCTGCCTCCGGCAGCCTTGGCCTCACCTTCGTGCTCGTCCACCTCTTCCTTCGCATACGCAACTCGATCGATCCTCCTATGCGGAGCTAGCCAAGCAAAGTGATTTGCCGCCGGCCAGAAACGCCGAACCCTCACGCACATACACAGGAACCAGTGGGCTGGAAACACAACACAGGATTCTTCACGACTGTTGTTTATAGGGGATCCCCTAGCTCCCAATAGTAAGTGGTGGAGCATCCCTTATAAAATGGTCTCACTCTTCTTACTGTAGTACTATGGAAATAAACTTCCCACACTTTCCCCCATTTGCCATACACATGCATGTGCCTTAGAGATTAACCAGGAATTATTGTCTTATATGGACCTAAGCCCACCCATAATCCATCAGTAACCATGTGTCATCGAATTCTTCTCCGGCCTGGGCGAGTGAGAGAGAAGATAGAGGAAGAAGACGAAGATAAGGTGGATGATGACATGGCGAGCTCACTGGACAAAACCATGCCACATCGGCACAAAACCACCTTCAAGCCTTTTGAGTGATGAAAACTACCTCGTTTTAACAATTGAGGGACTAGGTTTTCTTGGTTTATAGATGAGGAACCATTTCTAGACCATCGGTAAAGTTAAGGGACAAAAATTATGCTTTTCCCTTTTATAAAACAGGGAGACGAAAGGCGCGCCGTAGGCGGACACGAAATTGGCCAAACAGAAGTCGAGTGTTACTTTTCAGATACTCGGCATGCAGGGAGGCAAAAATATAAGCTAAGTGTTCCATTAGTGGTTATTGGGCTTATATATATAGCCCGCCGACACGGAGACCTTACACGTGTCGAGGTTGGTCACGTGGCAGCTACAATGCCGAGGCTCACCTACAAGCCGAGTGTTTTCCCCTTAATAAGACGAGTTCTCCATGTAAGCCAAGTTCATTATTAGCTTTGCTCAGCGTGTACAGGGATATGCCGAGAGACTTACAATTGCCATGTTCTTTTTGCTGGTAATTGCCGTATAGTAGGTGTATAAGGTGAGTACCTGATAAATAACACTTGGCGTACAGAAAAACACTAGGCAACATGTATTTTAGGTAGGTGCTACTCTAGTGTACGTACTAGTTGGTGCACTCATAAGCATGATACTATGCACTACGAAGGTGCTATCATGCATACATCCATATCATATGTATGGTTCTAGTATATGATATTTCCTCTTGCCAGCAACGTTAGGCCACAATGTTGAGATGCAAACATGATCTTTAAGTGAAATAAATAAAACACCAGTTTGATACAACACCTAAGAAACAATTCATTGGGGTGATTGTTTCTATAAAATCTTTGACCACCTATGATGACACATTAAGAGCCAATACATTTTGAGTGCCCTCAGTTGTTTCATACTGCATGTACCACTAAAGGATCTAAGTCTAGCATTTAATTTCTTTTCTTTTACTCCATACATAATTGTTTTGTTATCTACTTAAGTAGTAAAGTGGACCACGCAAATGCGTGGGCAGCCCTTTTTAGTGCCTTATATTATTCTTATTAAATTTATAATCTAACATAATATTAGAAATTTAACTCTCTCTGAAGCCAAGTTTGGCACAAATCATCCTATCCATCATACTTAATATAATGGTGCAATAATGAAATTAATATATGTTTTAGTTATACATTTCAGACCTAAATAGCTCAATACATTGCTCTTTATTCAATCCCTTTCCCTAATTATGTGAAATCACATCGTCTATTTCTCAATTTCAGTTATGTCACTATGATTTTCACCCTACTATTTAAATTATTGTCTTTGTGTGATCCCTGTAAAATAGTAGTGAATTTGTTCAAGGCAAAAAATTGTCAGAAAAAAATTGTGGAGTTCCAAATCTTGTGCCATTATCTCTTCGGAAATTTATAAAGGAAAGAATATGTGTTATTCGTTTATGTTTTTGCTAGTGTTATTGAAAAAGTACAATTCTTCATCATTCGTATCATATGAGATTTGGTCTGGCTACCTTAAAATTTCATGACCATTTCCATATTAACTATGCATGGTCCATACAAAATTGAAATTATTATGCAACATTATATACTTGTATATTATAATCTAGTGCACGACAAAACATTCCGAGTGCATAATTATGTGTCTTGGTCACCGTGCCAAAAGTTATACACCTTACATAAAGCAATGGAGGGAGTATAAAGTACATCTTGAGGATGGCACGTCTCCATAATTATTGACTAAGCCTCTAAGCCTTTTATTCTTTTGGATGCAATGCAAACCAAATCTCTCTTAAAAATTGACATGTATAGATCAGTTAATTCATGCTATACTTCTTCACGATTATTTTGCGGGAAAACTTCTGATGTGTGGACCATCTAGCGACG
Source organism: Aegilops sharonensis (assembly GCA_904067115.1). Lineage (NCBI taxonomy): Eukaryota > Viridiplantae > Streptophyta > Magnoliopsida > Poales > Poaceae > Aegilops > Aegilops sharonensis. The sequence continues at coordinate 802,083,377 of LR880971.1, read as the reverse complement.
ACTACAAGCACTCGATCGAGCCGAAGAATGTGTGCCGCCATCATTGCCCCTCCGTCAACGGAGTTTGACATAACTTGTTGTAGTAGAGAGTCGGGAAGTCTCGTGTTGAGCCCCATAGGACTAGTGCATCAGAATAACAACTGGCACCGATGAAGAGAACGTAGGTCGAAAGGATCCAACCTATAGACACACGAACAAAGGCAAACTAAGATTGGATCCACAGAGACCCATTCAAGACCAACATTGACTGAATCCCACAACATCCACCAGAGCGACCTCTACACGCCTTGCGATGATGCTTGATGAACCACCGAGACGGCAGCTAGGCGGGGTGTACACTATTCCATCTACAGGGAGCCGTCATCGTCACGTCTTTCCAAGAAGCACACAAACCCTAATCGACCTCGAAGAAACACTTAATAACAAAGCAGGACCCCTTCCTTCGACAAGGGGCAGGGCCCACCACTCCATGGTCCTAAGGCCACCGAAGATGAGGCGTACCAACGGTGGCACTGGCGGGAACTTAAGAAACCCTAATCATGTGTGCCCTCGCGTCTGAGTTGGATTCCTCACTAATTCATAGTTTGTTCAGGCAAAAAAGTTGAGTACACCTTTTATTTATTTCTAATAACAAAGGGGTTCAAACTCTCATATGTGATCTTCCTTGTTTATTTTATAGCAACTCAAAAATAGAACGTATTTCATCTTTCTATCTAATTATCTGATGATTGCGAGTGTTTAGGGCATCTTCAAAGCTGCCCCGCAAATGGCTCCGGTATATGTCCGTTTTTATGTCTGAACGTGGCACGAGGACATGTTGTGCGAGAGATTCATGCAACCATTTTTACAAAATAATCCTTATTTGTCTGGTTCAGAGGAGAGAGGGTAGAGGTAACCATACATGTGCGGAGAAAGAAAAGAAAGAAGGACTACGTGGTGACTTTTTGTTGGTCAGGTGGATGTCCAGACATCGGTATAGCTCCCCCACGTTTGTCTTAGATTCGCCAGAAAACGAACGTCCGGACCACTTCGCGGACCGAGGGGGGTCTCCATTGAATGACAAAAGCTGGCATAAATGGCCCGGACACTACAATCTAAAAATATACCGAAACTTTAAGAGTTTCCTTTGGAGATGTCCTTAGAAACAAAGGCACTATTACGTAGCTAAGCTGGACCAAGTCTACTTGACTTCCAGTGGTTAATAAAGTAGAAACCTGATGTACTTATCCATGCATTTTTTTAAGAAAAGGAGGATCAGCCTGCTTTTGCAAGCGGGAAAGGAGTAAACAAATGATGTATTGTTTCCTCCTGATGTAAATAATATTGTTTACTACCTTGCCACCTTCACTTTGTCAGATGGTCCTTAGCGAGGATAAGTCCTCTATGCACAAACTTCATAAAATTTTAATCTTCAATGATACTTTAGTTTTCCATATATGCTTTGAACGAAAAACCGGCCCAGATTAAATTCATATACTTAGATTTATCAGAAAACATGCCAGAAGACGTCACCTTCCAATGGAACATATCTGACAAATTAATTAAGATGTCCTCCATCAACCTCCATACAAGATTTTGTATATTGGATATTTAAGGGGATATTTAAGGGGATGTCCACATTATAGTGCTCACAAAATCATTTTGTATATTGTCCATGTAGGTGCAACAAGTGGTATTTTTTTGGTGGCAGTCTTGTCATTCCTTATTTTCCTTCGCAACGAGAAAAGGAAAATGAAAGAGTTTTATGAGAAGAATGGTGGGCGTACATTGGAGAAGGCAAAATTCATAAAACTATTCGAAAAGGAGAAGCTCAAGCCAATTTTGAAGAGTAGCAATTTTATTGGAAAAGGTGGCTTCGGTGAAGTTTACAAGGGCCTTCTTGATAATGAACAAGTCGCTGTTAAGAAACCTATTACTGGTAGTGTGCTAGAGAATGAACAATTTGCAAATGAAGTCATCATTCAATCTCAAATCATCCACAAGAACATTGTTAGGCTTGTGGGTTGTTGCCTGGAAGTTGATGCCCCGATTCTAGTCTATGAGTTTCTCTGCAATGGTAGCCTCGATGACATTCTTCACGACAACAGGAAGGTGCCTCTAAACTTGGGTGTGCGTTTAAGTATTGCCGCAGAATCAGCTGATGGTCTAGTTTATATGCACTCAAAAACCAGTACCAAGATCCTACATGGTGATGTTAAACCAGCAAATATACTTTTGGATGATAAGTTTGTGCCAAAGATCTCGGATTTTGGCATATCAAGGTTGATTGCGAGAGACATACAACATACTGGATCTATCATTGGTGACATGAGTTATATGGATCCAGTATATCTGCAAACAGGGCTACTAACAGAAAAAAGTGATGTCTACAGTTTTGGAGTTGTCATCTTGGAGCTTATTAGTAGGAAGAAAGCCACACATTCCGATGGCGGTAGCTTAGTGAACAATTTCCTTGAAGCTTACAAGAAAGAGAAGAAAGCAACTCCATTATTTGACGGGGAAATTGCGGTAACAGAAGACTTGGAGATTCTTGATAGTTTGGCCTGTATCGCTGTGGAATGTCTTAACCTTGATGTGGATCAAAGACCATGGATGACAGATGTAGCAGAGCGTCTTATCATACTGGATCGATCCCGTAAGTCACAATTTACGCTGCATGTTCCAGTTTGAAAAACATGTGTACATGTATGGGGTGGGGAAAAAAAGGCGACTATGAATGGGGCAACGTCTATCTTATTGCTGTTGTGAACAAAATCATTGTAATGTATCTCTTTGTGTAACTGTGTGTTTCAAGTTACCAAATGTATTAGTTGGTTAATTAAATACTTCTGCAGCTGTTTATTATAAGCAACCGAAACTGAAATACTGAATGCCCCATACATCGACGCATCCTAACATCCTGGTATATATGGTCTTGAGTGAAAGTACCAAATCTGTAGAGTTTCTGGTGTTAGAAGTATAATTATGTTTAAGTTAGAGATAGGATTGGTTTAAACCATGTATGACTTGTCCCCTACTTCAAGTCTCTCTCCCTTATATTGTACTTTATATATATCCCATACCTGGGTCAGATCAATACAACATACAACAACAATATTAGTCATCCTACAATTTCCGCATGGTATCAGAGCGGTTTGTCCAACGACGCCGATCCTAGAACCTTCAACCACTTTCGCAGCACCCGATCGATCAATGATTAGATTGGTTTCATAGATTAGATTAGTTTCAATTTTCGAAATTCCAGTAGATTATCTTTTCTTTTAGCCACAAATAAATCGGATGACCCTCGAATCCCGTGACCATGAGACAAGAAAAATCGAGCACCGACGTTCGTGTGGCAGCGGAGATCAAGACGAGCAGCCAACCAAGGGCGTTACGCACGACGCGTCGTCTCGATCTCCCGACGCGAAGCTCCATCGACATGCTCAAGACGCCGCACGCAGGAGCTCCATCGACCTCCCATGAGCCTGCTTCTCCGACAACGACGTTTACCGCCTGATCATGGGAGGACGAAACTCCCGCAGCTTCCATCGCGTATGCGATCTCTCAGCGATCAGTGGCTCTACCCGGCGCACCAACGCTACTCCGAGCGGCAGGGAGGGCCACACAAATCTGCCTCTCCAGGCAGATCAATCTGATCGGGCATGCAAAGCTCCCGGCCACGACTCCGGCGCCTCTCGTGGAACAGGGAGCCGACTCCAGCGCGTCTCGCGGGCACAGCAACACACACGCATGCAGCACGGCGGCATGCATGGAATCCAGGCTCCATCTGGGCTCATGGCCTAGTACGTGTACAAGACCGCAAGAGGCTCCACCTGAGGTATGCATATTCATCAGGTCTATGTACGCGTCGACACGCTCCGCCGACACAGTGACCCACGAAATATTCGAGCCGTCCACGAGCATCTACACCGAGCAGTACGTCTGCACTGCGCCGACATGCCATCTACATCAAGCCGAACGACCACGCCACAGATCTGCAACTACACCGACACCTCTACATCAAGCCGAACATCAACACCAAGCTGGTACGACTACATCGCCCCAATGAAAAAGAAAATTCTTCGTCGAGCAGATCTATGAGAAGCTACCACTACATGCACCATCCACGCGCCAAGCCGGTGTGGAAAGCGTGCAGTTCTTCATTGTCTTCTTCAGCACGACACGGCATCGGCACCTGTCGCCACGAGGGACGCCTCCAAGCGACGCATCATTGTCGACACGCCGCTGCATCGCCGAAACTTCATTGCCAAGGTTTTCATCAATGTGGTCTTCATCACCATCATCGTTAACACACTGCCGCCGCCTCGTCCACAAGATGGACATCTAGCGTCCTCTAACAGACTATTCTGCAAGATGCGACCTCGACGACGGCAATGACCGCGTCACGACGACGGCATCGACCGCGTCACCCACGACGGTACGACTGCATCAACACGGTGTCACTATACTGACAACCCTACACGGCCACATGGTTCTGGCAAAACCGATGTGTGCTCGATGAGTTTCCTCCGGTCTTGGCAAAACCGGTGGACTCATCGCCGACGGCACCCTTTGGCATTCGCAAGGTGCATTGTCCACGCCTGCAGCCCCGTCATAGTGCATTTTTTTGCGCCTTCGGCTTTGTGCGGCTTCATCATCCACGACGATTACACCATCGACCACGACTACATCGACCACGGCTACATCACCATGATCGGCTACCTTGACGTCGACGTTAATGGCTTGTTCTACAGTAACACATCGGCAATAACTCCAGTCAACAGCGTCCGCGTCGTCACCAACGTCCACGCCACTCCCGATGTGACTGCGGAAGGGAATAGAGGAGAAGGCAGGAAGCAACAGAAGGGGACGCAGTCACCGTCTAGGTGCCGACCCATCAGAGACGCACTTGATGATGGCGCAGCGGAGAAGACGACGGAAGCACAAGAGTTCAAATTCAGTCGTCATCGTCTGCTTCACACCCGCTACGACTGAGGGGGAATATTAGAAGTATAATTATGTTTAAGTTAGAGATATGATTGGTTTAAACCATGTACGACTTGTCCCCTACTCCAAGTCTCTCTCCTTCATATTGTACTTTATATATATCCCATACCTGGGTCAGATCAATACAACATACAATAACAATATTAGTCATCCTACAATTTCCACACCTGGAACACTTAGTTTCACTACTCCTCTGGTTGCTCCTGGTGGTGTTCACGCTGCCCAAGCCGCCAGTGCTGCATAATTTTCCGCCTGCTTGCTCCTCATGTAGTAATAGCCATTTCTGACTTCAGTTTGCGCAACGACATTGGCAATTTTTCTCTCTATATCCAATACGAAACTCTCCATCATCCATCCTCCAAAGCAGCATTGGTCTATTGTGACAATACCAGTGCCACGTACTTGTCCACAAACTCAGTGCAATATCAACGTACTAAAGCATGTTGAAATTGATATTCACTATTTTCATGGACGGGCTGCTCTAGGTGAAGCTCGCATACTTCATGGCCATGCACTTCACAATTTGCGGACATCTTCACGAAAGGACACCCATCCATGGTCTTTCAAGACTTCAAATCAAGCCTCAGCAACCTGCCAGGTAATGTTCCGGCTGAAGGGGGTGTTAAAACCTTCGTTTCTAGTTAATGTGCTTGTTGCAGATTAAACAACGATCGATGCATTTTCTTGCAACTGCATTTTGTCTGTCCGGATGATATTTATTACTCGTCTAAGATAATTGAAGGAGCTATGTTATTTTCTGTTATGAATTGGTCTTTCTAACAACATTTTCAAAATAGACGTCTTTGTACTATTTGTAAAGAGAATGACATATTTTGGTCATGCTCGCTCGACGCACAAACATATTTTGGTTGATTTTCTTCAGAATACAAGGGCATATCTTTCAGTAAACTCATGTAGAACTGAAGGATTTTCTTCAGATTAGTAAACATATGTTGTCTCTATTTTTCAGAGCTCTCCTGGTTTTGGGATTAAGAGATCATGTCTTACATTACAGCCTAGAAAATCCTAAACTGAAGGATTACATTGCAGTTAGACAGAATACGAAACAAATGGTGAGCCTAACCACACTGGCGGCGCTGAGGGTATTCATGTGTATTCGTATGAATACCCATTATTGAGTGCAAAAAAATAATAATACATAGCTGCAACAGCAACGCAAGCGCCTAACGCACCGCTTCGCTCCCTTCTCTCTCGCTCGTTGCCTCGTTCGGTGGTTCCCCAACCCGACCCTAATCCCCACTCCCCTGCTCCAGCCCTAGCCGCCCAGCGACAGCGAGTCGTCAGCGACCCCCGCTCCCGCTCACCGGTCGCCGCCCCCGCCCCACCCTCAGGCCTCATCCGCTCAGCGCCGCCAGTGCTCGCCAAGGTCAACCAGAGGCTGCGCTGACCGGACTGCATCGCCGCGACGCCGCCCCGCCCCGGCGCTCGCCGGCTGCCGGCCGCCCCGCCCCAGCCCCGTCGGCCGCCCATCGCCCGCGGCGGCGCCGCCCAGCCCCACTGCCCAGCCCAGGGACCAGCAGGCGGCGGCAGTTTCTTTCTCCCCTCTCCCTGTGTCTGTGCCCTGCGTTCAGCGGTTCAGGTACAACCTTAAAAAACAGAGTTTCAGGTTTTTAGTTGATTCAATTTTTCTTACCTAATTATTGCAAGTAGTTGATTTAATTTGTAGATGCCAATTTCTTCCTTGTTTTGTTGTAATGTAGATGAAGAAGAAGAATGGGACTGGTGGTGGCAGTAGGATTCTTGCATTGTGGGAAAAAGCTTCAAAAGCAAAGAAGATTGATGAAACGTCTACACCGAATCAGAGTGCAGCTGCATCGAGTACTTGTACCTCTCATGTTCAGCTTGAGAGCAATTTGCAATTGGCGTTAGTGCAAGCACCAGATGCGGAACGTGAACCGGAGAGCAGAGAAGCAACCCCAACCCCAATTGTAAAAGATGCTGAAACAAGTGATGCAGATGATGAACCAATGGAAGCAGATTTGGAGGCACTCGAACCTGATCCTGGGAAGCGGATTCCCATCTCAATGTATGCTGTCAATGACCAAGATAGAGTAAGAAGAAGATATATTGAGATGCAGCCATGTCAACCAAAGAATCATAACTTTGAGTATACTAATAAAAGTGGCAAGAATCCTACTGCACCAATTAGGGAGTCTTTTGCTTCAAACACCTCACAATATAAGGCTTTGTATAAGCAGCGTCTGACATGGACACTCAAATGTTTGAGATTTCTATTGCACCAAGGCTTGGCATTTAGAGGACATGATGAAAGTGAAAGCTCACTAAATAAAGGAAATTTTCTTGAGCTTTTAAATTGGCTAGCTGGACATTTTGAAGAGGTTGATAGGGTTGTTCTAAAAAATGCTCCACAGAACTGCAAGATGACTCACCATGATATACAACATGAGCTAATAAAATGTTGTGCACAGGAGACTACAAAATTAGTCATTGAAGAACTTGATGGTGGCCACTTTGCAATACTTGCAGATGAGTCTAGTGATGTGTATCAGAATGAACAGTTGGCAGTTTGCTTGCGTTATGTTGATAAGAAAGGAAGGGCTATTGTAAGATTTCTTGGTCTTGCACATGTTCAAGATACTACCTCTTTGACACTTAAAGCTGCAATTGAGCAAATGCTTATGAAGTACAATTTGACCTTTGCAATGGTTCGTGGGCAAGGATATGATGGAGCTAGCAACATGAAAGGTAATGCTAATGGCCTAAAAAAACTGATTATGGATGAGTCTCCTTCTGCCTATTATGTTCATAGTTTTGCCCATCAACTACAGTTAACTCTTGTTGCTGTTGCTAAAGAGAGTGGTGATTGTACTTGGTTCTTTCAACAACTTGCACACTTGTTAAATGCTCTTGGCATGTTTTGTAAAAAGATGAGAATGCTTCGTATAGCTCAGGCTGAGGAACTCATTGATGCATTGGAATTGGAAGAAGTAGAAACGGGGAGTGGGCTGAATCAGGAAATGGGTTTGGGAAGGCCATGTGATACACGTTGGGGATCTCACTTCGAAACCGTGAACCATGTCATCTGTATGTATGGTGCAATACGACGAGTCCTCATCAAGATTGGAAAAGAGTACCATGGTGCGGAGGCGCAAGCGGCTCTAACCATTTTGACACCATTTCGATCATTTGAGTTTGTTAACATGGCACACTTGATGCAAGAAATATTTGGATACACAGATGAGTTGAGTAGAGCTTTGCAAAAGCAAGACCAGGATATTGTTCATACGATTGAGCTTGTTGATATCACAAAGTATCACTTGGAGGGTTTGAGGACTGATCCTGGATGGGATGATTTTCTCAAAAAGGTCACATCTTTTTGCACAAAGCATAAGATCAAAATTGTTGATATGGAGGGTCCTTACTTTCCCGCTGGCCGGCCTAGAAGGGGTTTCTTTAGTGGTGCAACGAATTACCATCTCTTCAAAGTTGATATGTATGTGAGTGTCATTGATAGGCAAATTAGTGAGTTGAATGGAAGATTTGATGAGGTAAACACATATCTACTTTCTCGCATGCCAGCATTTTGTCCACTTCGTCTATTTGCTGCTTATGATCAAGAGAAATTGGTTAGGCTTGCTACAAAGTTTTATGCTAATGATTTCACAAGTGCTGAACTGGCAAGACTTCCATGGCAACTAAGCATGTATGTTACTCATGTGCGTAGAGATGAAAGGTTTCAAAACTTGAAGAATCTGTGTGAGCTTTCAGTTATGCTTGTCGAGACAAACAAGCATGAACAATACTATATTGTTTACAAGCTTCTTAAGTTGGTACTAATTCTGCCAGTAGCTACTGCTAGTGTTGAAAGGGTGTTCTCTTCAATGAACTATGTGAAGAATAAGCTAAGGAGCAAAATGGGTGATGATTACTTGAACAATTGTTTGGTTACATCTGTTGAGAGAGAATTTTTCAATCAAGTAAAGAATGAGGATGTCATCAATCTCTTCCAAAAAGGCGATCGCAAAGTTATATTGTAAGATGGGATAGCATCATTCTGTCAATCAAAAGGTACTGGTGTCTTTATGTTTATGTAAAATTAGTATGGTTTGATGCATTAAAAATTTACTTTGTCCTACTGTTGTCTTCATAGTGCATTTAGAGTAGTTTTTTTGTGCCAATGAATACCCAGCCTCAAAATCCTGGCGCCGCCACTGGTGGCCGCGGAGCAAGGCGGCGCCTTGCAGGCGGGTAGTGGCCGTCGCCGCCGGCACCCTGCTGGTTGGGGGGTTGCCGGGCCGGCTGAGCTTGGCCCCGCCTGTTCGTCGTGGAGGCCCTCCGGCATCCTCGCTCCGCCGCGTCCGCCCGCTCCGCCGCCGTCGGGCGTCGTCGACTCCCCGCTGATCCCCCGACAATTCCCCTTCCGGCCGTTCATCACGTTCTTCGCCTCCTCCCAGCTGTGCTGCTCTCCCATTCCTAGTCCATGCGGCTCGTGGTGCCCTCCTCGGCGGCCGACGATCGCGCCCCCCTCGCCGACGACGGACGTGGGAACCCTAGCTGGGTGCGGGGTCTTCCCCTGTGGGTTGGGCCCTCCCGCTCCAGGCCCGAGGGGGCGGTTGGGCCTGCTCCCCACACCTCCACCTGTGGCCGACCCATCTGGGTCTCCCGTGGTTGGTTGGCCAGGTCAGCCCACGGCTGGCGACGGACCGGCTGCGCCCAATGCCCCGCAGCCCGAGGTCGGATCTGGCTACCTCGAGGGTTTCCCCTCCAGCCGCCATCTCTTCTCGCCACTCCGTTTGCACGAGACCGTCCGCTCTAGGAACAATAATATGGTCAACAAGCTCATGATCCAGGATCCAGAATTGGCCACTCTTCCTGGAGAAGGTACCTCGCCCTTGTACCTCGCCATCTTAATGGAAAACGAAATCATGGCAAAAACACTCTACGAGTTGAGCGGCGGGGTTATTTCATATTCTGGACCAAGTGGACAAAATGCATTGCATGCTGCTGTTCTCCGAGGCAAAGGTAACTGTGCTCACTTCTTTTTCAAAGTTAAATCTCGTTTTAGCTGTCGACACATTTTTGTAGAATACTCCGTCCGTTCTTAAATATTTGTTTTTCTAGAGATTTCAACAAGTGACTACATACGGAGCAAAATGAGTGAATCTACACTAAAATATGTCTATATACATCCGTATGTGTAGTCCATTTGAAATCTCTAAAAAGACAAATATTTAGAAATGGAGGGAGTATTTACTATCTAGCATAAGTTTATATTAAAATCGTTTGTGTTTTGTTGTGCTCAAGATATTTTATTAGTGGGACTAGTATGAAAGATATGTGTATGTCATTCAACTCGGATTTTTATCCTTTGGACCACATCCTATGTACTAGCTTGGCTTTCATTAATGAAAATCAGGGTGAACTCCATTCTAACTATGAACAAATGTAAGCTGCAAAAATATATTGCTGAAAAATCTTGTTCAGCTAGTAAGACAACATGGATCGTGAAAATGTTGATTTTATCATGAAAGTATGTTTTTAGTCCCTCAAGTTCCCCAAAAGAATAGACTTGGTCCTTCAAGATTTGTTGGTATATATTTGGTCCTTCAAGTCTCAAAACCGGATAAGTTTGGTCCAAAACCAGATTTTGAGCATGTTGACCGGGTTGACCATGTTTGGCCAGGTTTATCGATGAACAATAAATTCAAAAAATTAGTTAAATTTTTCAAAAAAATCTGAAATTTTGTGACAACCAACATGCTTGTGAAAACCAACATACTACTTTGAATTTACAGTTCACCATTCAAACCTGGTCAACGCGGTCAAACCTGGTCAAACCCGGTCAACGTGCTTAAAATCCGGTTTTGGACCAAACTTATCTGGTTTTGAGACTTGAAGGACCAAATGTATACCAAAAAATCTTGAGGGACCAAATCTATACTTTTGGGGAACTCGAGGGACCAAAAACATACTTTTCTCATTTTATTAACATAGACAAGTACATAATATTGTTACCATGCATGTCTTGAAGTCAAAAAGTGCGATGTATGCTTTCCTTAATCCTGTCTCTTGCAACTTCTAAGTTGACAAAGAATTAGTACCAGGACAATGGCCCCTGCTCCAAACCATATAAGGCCAACTTTCTTCTCTCTTTTTTTAAACAAACAGGGAGTCACCGGGTGGCCTCCCCGCTCCATTACTACTCCCTCCGGTCATTTTTATCTACATATTAGCTTTGACTGAAGTCAAAGTTTGTCAAGTTTGTACAATAAAATACAAACATTTTTAATACCAAATCAATAGCATTACATGCATTGTAGAATATATTTCATATTTTATTTATTTGGTATTGTATGTTGACTTTTTTTAATATAAATTTGATCAAAATTGACAAAGTTTAACTTAACAAATCTAAAATATGGACTAAAAAGGAATGGAGGGAGTATGAATGAAACAGGATACTGTTGGGCTCGACCCTAGACTAACTCTCTCGCTGGAACGGAGGTTGAAGAAGCAGAAACGCAGAGCCTGAAGTTCTCTGGCGACCAACGCCTAGGCGCACACGCCGGCTACAAACCTGGAAGCACCAGCTCACAACAAATATGTATAACTCAGCCGGCTTTGTAGCTCAGCAGCGACGCAGCGCCCACGCATCCAACGCCCACGCATGCACGAGCGCCTGGCTGCTGCATGCGAGCGATCCGCTCGGGCCTCGCGCACGAAGCGGCCGCTGCTAACAGCCTGCCACTACGCGCACGTACACGCTACTGCCCACATGCACGCCACGGCCGAAAAAAACAGATTTCGACCGAATTTCGGCCATCTCGGCCTGGGGCGAAATCTATCTTTCGCCAAAATAGATCAAACTTGGCAAATTTTAGTCAAACATCAGTCAAATTTTGGTCAAATTCCGGCCGAAATTTTTGAAAATGGCCGAAATTCGGCCATCTCGGCCGGGGGCGAAAAAATTCTCAAACCGAAAACCAAAACGCCGCGCCACGCACGCACACACGCACTAGACACATACACGGTCGTGACCTAGCCGGCGGACCCGACCTGGCGCACCGACGCCGGTCGCACCGTGCTCCGCCACGGCTTATTCCCAACAGATACAACAGTTAATCAGTCTCCAGTTCAGAACAGAAAAAAAATTCTACAAGTAGAGGAGCTAACTGAATTCACCCTGCAAATAACGAAATTAAAAGAAGAGAGAAGTGCATATTCCAACCCCGAACTCTTGCCTTAGTCTAATTTACAATCCCGAAGTCCAATACCGTCTAAATTACAACCCCCAACTCTCAAAACCGGCCAGATTCAACCCTCCCCTCTGTGTTGACCGGTTTTGACCAGTCAACAGGTCCAGTCAGCATGCCACGTCAGCAAAAAGTTCAAAATTTCTAGGAAAAAAATAAAACAATTATGTAAAATCAAAAAAATAGTGTAAACCGGTAAAAACTGTAAAACATTGAATTACAGAAAAAATCCATCAAAAAACTGTAGAAAAAATAGTTTCCAGAAAATATAAAAAAGTATAAAATATAAAATATAAAAACTGTAAAATAGAAAAATAATTCCAGAAAAAGTTAAAGTTTCCGAATTGTAATTTTTTTATTTTTTCTGGATTTTTCCTTATCTCACATATTTTTATTTATTTTTATTTTTTTGATGACGTGGCATGCTGGCTGGTCCAAACTGGTCACCCAAGTCAAAACCGGTCAACAAGGAGGGGATGGTTGAACCCTGAACGGTTTTGAGAGTTGGGGGTTGTAATTTAGACGGTATTGGAGTTCGGGGTTCTAAGTTAACTTGGGCAAAATTTCGGGGTTGAAATATGCACTTCTCTGTTAATAGAATGAATGTTTTTAATCAGCAAAACTAAAAAGAGAAATAGCAGATATCCATTCGAAGGAGCAAGAAACTCCAGGTTCTTCTTAGCGTAGAAGTTGCAGATTTCTACCAGCTCCGCCTTGATCACCTCTGGTGGAAGCCGAGACGAGTTCGCATCACCAACGACCTGCAGCTTGAACCTGCAGTCCTGTTAAAATAACAAGAAACTTTGTCCCAGATAGCTCTAGCTACCACAAATTAATACTGGGCTAGCCCCTCTAAAATTGATAATGTTTTACAGGGTACTAATAGAATAGAACGCAGATTTTGTATATTGCCAGAGAAAAGAATTCGTGTCCCCAGGATAAGTGATTCTACTAGCAATCTGATCAAGTTCAACGTTTCTTCTCTCTCGACAGTTCCAAATTATATTGGTATTACTTTGTGAATCAATTGGAATGACCAGCTAAGTAAAAGGCATATAACCTAGCTTGAAAACGGGCAGGCGTAGAGTTTAGAGACAATTCTTTCAGTTTTTGGCTTCTCTCTTTCTCTCATATTGATTATTTTTTAACTCATTGACGCCACTTGTAGATCTTACAGAGATGCTGTTAGGATGGAACATCAACCTTGCAACACAACAAGATGATAATGGAAGTACAGCTCTTCACTTAGTTGCATCTGTACTACGTCAAAGAGACTTACGAGCCATACGTTTGTTTCTAGTGAAGGCCAATCCAGATGCATTGTATCAAATGGACAACAACGGATCATTCCCCATACACGTGGCTGCATCCGTAGGTGCAACACCTGCCATCCATGATTTTATTAAGGAGTCACTCAGTTGTGCTGGTCTGCGTGATGCTACGGGAAGGACGTTTCTTCATGTTGCAGTTGAAAAAGGGAAAATGTGGACAGTCCGTTTTGCTTGCAGCAACCAATCTTTATCATGGATTTTGAATATGCAAGACAACAAAGGAAACACAGCCATGCACCTAGCTGTACAGACAGGGAACTTTATGATGTTTTGTGCTCTATTGGCGAACAGAAAGGTAGACTTCAATTTAATAAATAAGATAGGAGAGACTCCGTTTGACATAGCACGTTCCAAACTTATTATCAAAGGTCTACATAGCAACCAGGTAATATACACAAACAATCATATTATTTTAATCATAGTGTTGGAGGTGAATGAGAACAATTGTGATTTGCGTGGTTCAACTGTTATGTATTTTGATTTTGCAGAACAGCGAAGCAAAAATAAAATGCACACTCGGACTTGTTGGTGCTCAATCAGGTAATTGTCGCTGGGACTACTTTGAAGAAAACAAGGAAATTGTCCATGCAAGACAGAATGAAACACGTAAAATGGAAAATGTGAAAGATGGGACACAAAGCCTATGTATTGGCGCCGTACTAATTGCAACCGTGACGTTTGGTGTAAGTTTCGGCATGCCTGCAGGTTATAGAGCTGATGATCACAATAACGGAGGCACACCAACACTTGCTGGAAGGCTTGCTTTTGATGCATTAATGGTAGCCAATTCTTTTGCATTCACTTCCTCCATGATAGCGACAATTTCTCTTATGTTTTCCGGATCTCCCTTGCATAACCCTCTGAGCAGGTTAGTTTACTTTGGCACGGCCTTGGGTTGCATGTCAATTTCGATTACATGCTTGGTAGCGGCCTTTGCACTTGGTACCTATATGATGCTAGCTCAAGTTGCTCATAAGGCAGCCGTTGCAGTCGGTGTCATGAGTTCTCTCATATTGCTCTATCAAAGTTTGGAAATTGCAATCAAGAAGAAGGGGATATGTCAGAAGAGAGTCTGGATATTCCCATTGACAGCATTCACATTCGTGGGCAGTGTTATAATTCAACTTTGGCCCATAGCAGTCATCTTTTGTTTGACTGCATTAAGTCACACCCGTGGCAAAGAGGAACCTGCAGCACAACCACCGACACCGCTAGCTTGAAGAGGGCTAAATAGGCGTGTATTACATGGATCAGGGCAGTACCATCTTTTGCAGTGCGGCAGCTTTCGCACTGCCTAGTTGGAGATGTCAACCAGGACTATGTTTTTTGAGAACTTTATGTCACCTTCGACCTTTCTTCATTCAAGATTGAATTTGCTTGTACCAGTGTTACTGTAAACAATGCTTACTGTATTCACCTGCAGCTGCATTTTGTATTGTCTGGTTTGAGTTTGTGATTCATCTAAGCTGATTAAATGAGCTACATTATTTCGTTGTTATAAACTGAACTTTGTGGCAATACTACGAATATAGATTTCTCTACACTATTTGTAAAGAAACGCTACATTTGACAATACCGGAGAAACACACCGGTACAGTGGCGTCGCTCTTTGTCATAATACATGTCGCCCAGCCTGGAGTCCATGACGACCGGATGGCAGTCTCATCACTGCTGTTTAGCCTTCAAACTTTCAAAGGGAAGGTAGAAGGGAGACCCCTAAAAATTGAAACCCGCCCGCCAATGGGTGTCGGATTTATTTCTTCAGAGTACATCATATAAATTACTAAATGGGACAGTATATACAAGATCGAACAGCCGCAAACAAACTATTTGTGTTACGTTCTTAAAATTTTCAAGCTAACAATCCTCTAGCGATCATGCATGATTTACGTAGCTCTCTGACTATTATGTATGGCACTTGAAGAAACACCATCCAACTGTAGTTTGCAGCTTCTTCATAGGTCCATCATCTCATTGTCTTTGCTTGATTGCAATCTTTCCCGCTTCTCTTGCCCTCCTAACCGTCTTTCATTTCGCCTCGCCATCAGTCTTCGGACCCTGAAGGAAAGAGTTCTCGCCAGGGCTTGTTACCGTGAGATATCTGTGCACAAGTCATCCACATCCCAATACATATCAAATCAGGAGCTACAACAATAAGGAATTTGCAATGGGCCACACTGTCTTTTTTTTTTCTGAAAAGGAGGATGACCCCCGGCCTCTGCGTCAATCGATGCATGGGCCACACTGTCTAACGGCCTATATAAGATTTAGTTGTCACATTATTTTTTATGTGTCTTGCTTTTACATCATTAATTCACCGCAAGCCCAGGCTTGCTTTTACATCATTAATTCATCGCAACAGATACTTACAGTGAGCATGTTGCGAGTATTACACACCTTACGGATGCCAGCCAATATGATTACCTGATTTTGAGCTGCTGACGGTTGGGGCTTTGGTTTCTTTTTCTTGCAGTTGAGTGGGTTTGGGCCCTGCAAAAGGATACACATTAACATTTCGTAAAAGAAGGCAGAGATGCAGTCGTGAACACAAAATGTTGACTACGCCCACTAAATCCTAACAATGGAATATCCTTGGAAGCAGTAGCTGTAAATACAACTTTTGGTCTGTTCCTTTTGAACTTGCTTTTATATGCCACTGCTCCGGGTGTGCTTCCATCGGCAGACGCCTTTCCTTCTGATGACACTTTCAGTAGCTTCTTAAATTCTGATTTCTTTTCTATATGTATACGCTTCTCTTCATCCAACTGAGCAAACTTAAGTGCTGCACAGAGGGTTGCTCAATAAACAGGGAGTTCTTCAGACCGTATATCACAGGAACACAAGGAACCTACAGCCAATGAAAACAGACATAAGACATCGATGCAGAAGCAGTTTTCAAGATATGATAATACATTCTGCTATGTCATTCTGATATGATACTTGTCTGTTGTATTGTTGCCCCTAAGCAGATTGGAAAAATTAGAATGCTAGTTAAGTGTAGCGAATCAGCATACCTCCCATAGCCCAGAGATCAGATCCTGGGTAGGGACTAAGTAGTTTTCCAGATTCTTATCACCTACCAGTGACAAAATACAACCAACTGCATTGACCGCTTTTTCATGCTGACAACTGAAGACACCAACAAGTCCATAGAGAAAATAATCATTATCAGTGACATGAGCTCATCAAATAATAAAACGTTTAAATTATCTTTAGTAGATATAATTGAATTAGTTCGGTGCCATTGGAGCGAATTCAAACCGGAAGAAACACAAGGAGGAATGGGGGTCTGCCTTTTTTTTCCCACACAGGCCTCAACTACATGCTCTGGCCCACACATCAATAACGGAAAATCATGCCTACATGGACGGCATTCTCTTGGAAAAAGTTTATGAATTAGAAAAGTCATGGATTTGAAAAATGTCAGCGACTAAAAGGTTCATCAATTTTTAAAATGTTTGTGAATTCTTAAAAATTCAAGAGTTTGGAAAAATTTTCTTCAAAATAAAAAAATTCGGATTCAAAAATATAAGTTAAACTGGAAAACTTTCGAGAATTAAAAAAATTGTTGATGATTTCAAACGTGTTTTCTCTTTTTTTTTCCTTCCCTGAGAAGCATGGTTTTGCATTTGCTTTTATCGAAAAATTTGGTTTTGCATTTGGGAGGCACGTTGTTGCTTCAGCGAGAAGCACGGGTTTTCTTCCGCAAGAGGCACGGCCGTACCTCTCGGAAGTGGCTTTCAGAAAGGAAAAAAAAACTGCTCCCTGTTTGGTTATTTCGTCCGGTTTTTTTTTTGACCAGTTTTTTTGTGAAAAAAAAGTTCGTCAAAATCTCTCAACATGGAATCTAGTTTTGTAGACCTCGACGCGAGGAATCCAATGGTGAAAACGGTTCGATATTTGGATGCACGGTATAAGAGATAAACTGTTTCGAATAACGGATCTACGAAAAAAAAACTCCCATGTGTGCCACTTGTCGGAACCTGGGGTTGTAGGAGTGATCTTTGCAATGTGTAATTATTGGTTTCTTTTTATTTTGGCGCTACAAGTGCAAAATCAGAAACACGCACCAAGCGATCGTAAACGTTCTCAATTCTTCTCATGGCAGGCCATAGTTTGGGTTGTACTCCTCTTGGGCGTAGCCAGTTACACATTCAGCCAGCATACTACCTACACAGTAGCCGGTCTTACTGGAGGCCAACCTGGGCTACCACCCCCCCCCCCCCCCTCCCCGCACCCCGCCCCCCACCCCCCCGCCCACCGACCCTCCCCGCCCCCCCACACACCCCCCCCCCCCCCACCCCCCCCCCCCCCCTCCCCGCACCCCGCCCCCCACCCCCCCGCCCACCGACCCTCCCCGCCCCCCCACACACCCCCCCCCCCCCCACCCCCCCCCCCCCCCCCCCAGTTTTAACAGAACTAGTGAAATCTGGCCCACTTGCCCCTCCTGTAGTTTGGCCCAAGCTTCGCCACTGCTACTACACATTTCGCTTGTTGTTTGCTGCTTGCTTCGGTTTCCTTTGTACTATTTTTCGTTTTTTCTTTTGTTTTTTCACTGGTTTTTCCTTTTTTTTGTTCATATCAGGTTTTCTCATTTCTTTCTCCAATTTTTCATGGTTTTTTATTTTCCTTTTTTTATTTGGTTTTTTCTTTCTCTGCTTTCAATTTTTTCTGTTTAATATTTTCTATAATTTTTCCTATTTTATTTTATTACTTGGTTTTTATTATTTTTTTGGCTTCTTTATTGGTTTCATTGTTTTTATTTTCGCCCTGGTTTCAGTTTTCTTTCTTATGTCAATTTTCATTAGATTTTTCTTCTCTCTTTCCGTATAGAACATGCATCTATTTCTATAAGAGTTTAACATTTTTTACAATTAGCCGAACCATTTTCCGTAGACAACTAAAATATTTTTCTGTGCACATTGATTTTTTAAATACATGGCTAATTTTATTTTTAAACATATATTTTAATGTTAACCCTTCAGATAAAGAATCAATACTTTTCATATACATAAGGGGCATTTTTCAAATAAAAGTTTGACATTTTTCAC